>CM062649.1:2673000-2883488 GCA_031772095.1 Zeugodacus tau | reverse complement strand
TATCAGGTCGCGTGCACACAGCTAGATACATAAGTGACCCAATGAGTGATTGATACTGCACTCTGATCTGCTTTTTTACAATTCTGCTCATTACACACAACTTGGTGTCCTGATCTAAAGGGATGGCGATCGGTCGACAATTTTCCATTTCGTACTCGCGCAATAACCTTTTAATATGTCCCTTCTGACTAATAGCAATAGCTCCAGTTTCACCATCTCTCTCAACCTCCATGCTTAAAAAGTGCTGGACTTGACCCTTGTCCACAACTTCAACTTTATTTGATATCATAGCCTTTATAAGTTTTAAGTGACTGTAATCCGAGCTGGCAATCAGTAAGTCATCAACATAAACGGCTATAATATTCAACTGCTTGCCCTTGTGCATAACATATACGCACGGTTCACACTCACACTGTTTGAATCCTCTATCTGCTTCAATATGGAATCTAATTTCATATTCCATTGGCGACCGGATTGCTTAAGGCCATATAAAGCTTTCTTTAACTTTAAGCAATGATCAGGATAACGCTTATCCACAAACATTTCGGGTTGATTCATATAAATATCTTCAGACAAATCGCTATTCAAATAAGCGGTGGATACATCCATTTGATGTAAGTGCAAACGGTATTCCGCTGCTATCGCAAAAATCATTCGAATGGTATTGTAACGTACGACGGGTGAAAAAGTCTCGGTATAGTTTACACCGTAAATTTGCGAACACCCTTTCGCAACCAACCTCGCTTTAAACCGTTCTACATTTCCATCCTTATTTCTTTTGACCGCGAACACCCATTTATTACGCACTGGTTTTTGGTCTCTTGGTAGCTTCACAAGTTCCCAAGTCTTGTTCTTCAACAACGATTCGTATTCAGCTTTCATTGCATTGTACCAATCGCCAGAAAGTTCACTTGATAACGCTTCACCTACTGTATCAGGTACTTTAATATTGCCATACGTCAACAAGCTTAAGTAATTATACTGTTTTTTTGGTCTACCGCATACACCAGTACGAATCAATTTCGGTCTACCTGGCCCACGTTTAAGCGAAGTTGGTTCATCTTCAGGAGACTCGAAATCGTCATCACTTTTCTCTGGCTGCATGCCACCATCATCTACAACTTCATCTTCGTTCGCGTTATCATTTGCCTCATTCACTTGAATGACAGGTACCTGAGCCATCTGCTCATTATCGGACACGTGAACATTTATCGGATTCAATACGTCTAAAATTGCCTCATGCTGTTGCTTGTGTTGCGTTTGCTCGATGAAGTATACATCCCTACTAACAATTAAACGCTTTGCTTCTTTATCGTACAATCTATACGCCTTTGAAGTGTCAGAATATCCTACCATAACATATTCTTTACCCTTTGGCTTGAATTTGTCTCGCTGCCGTTTATCAAGTGCCACTGCAAATGATCCAAACGCTCTTAAATGCGCCACCGTTGGCTTATGCCCATGCCATGCTTCATACGGCGTTACACTATCTAACGCTTTGGTTGGAGAACGATTCCGCAAATACGCGGACGTAGATACCGCTTCACCCCATAACGACTGTTCGAGACCTGCACCCAGCAACATACACCTTGCCATTTCAAGTAGAGTGCGATTTAACCTCTCAGCAGCACCATTTTGCTGTGGCGTATACGGGACCGTAAGTTGCCGTAAAATGCCATTCGCTTTTAAATATTCATCAAAAATATTGTTGACAAACTCTGTCCCATTGTCGCTTCTTAATATCTTTAATTTCTCCCCAGTTTGACGCTCTGCCATTGCTTTAAATTCTTTGAATTTTTCGAACACCTCGCTTTTGTGCCGTAAAAAATACACGAATATATAGCGCGTTTTATCATCCATGAAGGTTAAGAAGTATCGGGCTCCACCGATCGATGCAACATTTACCGGACCGCAAACATCAGTATGCACCACCCCCAATACATCGGCTGCATAATTTTGTGAGTTACTATATGGCCGCTGAGTGCATTTACTCGACATGCACAAAGCGCAGTTGACATCAGTCGGTATATTAATCGGAAGTCCAAACACCATCTGCTTATTACTAAGCTGCCGTAAACTTGCGAAATTCAGATGGCCAAATCTATTATGCCACTTCATCACGTCGTCAGCAATTTTCTTCGCAAAGAACAATTTATTTTTATTTATTTCAAGTAAATATAAATCTCTGACCTTTTGTGCGCATAATATTATTCCTCCGTGTTTGTCAAAGAACTTCGCCGTGTTTCCCTTGAATTCGACAATATAGCCACTGTTAACTGCTCTGGCAACTGACACAAAGTTGCACTGTAAACCCGGCACGAACAAAACATCTACGAGAGTCACATCAAACTCGTTTGTTCGCAATCGAACAACACCTTTGCCTTTTGCTAATATTTTGTGTTCCGCCGCTAACATAATTGATTCTTCACACGGCTCGAACTCATCAAACATGTTGCGGTTACAACATAAGTGTGAAGAAGCGCCGCTGTCAACACACCAAACATCGTTGTGTAAAATTCTGCTACTAACAGCAGCAAACAGTCCGTTTCTTGTTACATTTTGATGCGAAGATTTTTCTCGATCTTTTCCTTTACATTGTGCGGCGAAATGACCTTTTTTGCCACAACTGTAACATTTTAAATTTGATTTTTTGCTATTGTCTTTGCGTGTGCTTGCGGTACTTGCACTGTCGTTCGATTTTGTATGTTCAAAAATATTTTTTTTTGCGTTTGTGTTTGCGTGTGCTACGAAAGCTTGCACGCTACCCTCGGTATGCTCAGACTGGCATGTTTTACGTCGCTCGCCTTCTTCTATTAATTTAATTTTAACAGCAGTGAGATTTGGTAGCTCATCGCGAGACTCCAAAGCAACCACCAAACTCTCAAATGATTTCGGCAGACTTGCAAGAAGCATAATGACGAACAAATCATCCTGGAGACACACTCCAATTTCAGCAAGCTTCTCTGCGACTGCCGTAAATTTGCAAACGTATTGCTGGACACACTCACCGTCATTCATTCGAATTCCAAGTAACTGCTTGAACAAAGTTACCTTTCTCACAGGCCCTTTTGGTCTATGCACTTCTTGTAGACATTTCCACGCCTCATTCGCCGATTTGCAGTTTTTAATGTGGCTTATCTGCATAGGCGTAATGCTGAGGATTATTGTTGCTTTTGCCTTATCGTCTTTTGCCTTCCACAGCAACACAGCTTTTTCATCGGCACCTTCTTTTGGAGCGGGCAATTCTCCGCACGTAACAGGCCACAACTCTTGATGAACAAGCACACTTTGTAGCTGCAAGTTCCATGAGTCATAATTGGACTCATCCAATTTTTCTATGTTAAAAAGCGACGAACACATATTTTTTATTAATTACTTAACGCGATTTACTAGGTTCCCAGGAATTTGCACCTGGGCCCATAACCTGTTGGTTTATCTTACTTTTGTACTGCACGAATCCAAGAAAAAACGCTTTGGAATGTTCAACTCAAAAAGATGTAGTTTATTTAAAGGTCAAAATGCAAGTGAAAGAATGTTCTGGTTTTTGGGTTTCTTACACAACTAAAAATCAGGGTTACTCAAAGATGTAAGTTGCTAAAGGGTTGCATTTCAACAAAATTAAAATAAATAAAATAAAATAAAATAAAATAAAATAAATTAAAATAAAATAAAATAAAATAAAATAAAATAAAATAAAATAAAATAAAATTAAATTAAAGTAAAATAAATAAAATAAAATAAAAAAATAAAATAAAATATTAAATAAAATTAAATTAAAATAAATAAAATAAAATAAAATAAAATAAAATAAAATTTAATAAAATAAAATAATATAAAATAAAATAAATAAAATAAAATAAATTAAAATAAAAGTAAATAAAATAAAATAAAATGAAATGAAATGAAATGAAATAAAATAAAATAAAATAAAATAAAATAAAATTAAATTGAATTAAATTGAATTAAATTAAATTAAATTAAAAAAAAATAATAAAATGAAAAAAAATAAAGTAAAATAAAATAAAATAAAATAAAATAAAATGAAAAAATTAAAAATAAAATAAAATAAAATAAATTTAAATAAAATAAAATAAAATGAAAAAATTAAAAATAAAATAAAATAAAATTTAATAAAATAAAATAAAATTAAAATAAAATAAAATAAAATAAATAAAATAAAATAAAATAAAATAAAATAAATAAATTAAAATAAAATAAAATAAAATAAAATTAAAATAAATTAAATAAAATAAATTAAATAAATTAAATTAAATTAAATATATAAAATAAAATTAAATTAAAATAAATAAAATAAAATAAAATAAAATAAAATTAAGTAAAATAAAATAAAATAAAATATATTAAAATAAAATAAAATAAAATAAAATAAAATAAAATAAAATAAAATAAAATAATATAAAATAAAATAAAATAATATAAAATAAAATAAAAGAAAATAAAATAATATTAATAATAAAAATTAAAATTTTTTCATAACCCAGTTTTATTTATTAATACACACAATTGCAGTGATGAAAATATGACAAATTATTTCGAAAGCACTTGTCGAAAAACCAACGCCTACAAATTACAATAAAAAAAAAACAAAAAAAAAATTGGTGTACAATTCTCTTTTGAAGTCGTTGAACAATGCCGCCACTTGTGCATAAGTGCTTGACTAAATCACACTTCAGTGTGGACTTCAGTTTTTTTGTTTCCACATTCGACATGTTTTCATTACTAAAATGCTTTTTTTTTGTTGGTGAACATTTCGAGTTTATTTGCACTTCTTTCTTTTATATGTTGTGTTCCCGGCATACGATTTCTGCTAATTGAAGTGTTTTTTCGCACCTCAAACACACATGTTGATTATTTTTTTTTTAACTGTACATGCACGATAAGTGAAGAGTTATTATTGTGACAAACTGATACACTAATATATGTGTAGAGAAAATGTATGAAGCGATCGTTTCAAAGGCGCTTATTTACTATTTAGTTAAATAATAAGTATTTGTTCAAGCATTATATACAGATACAGTGGGAAAATAGGATTTTTTACATATTAAGTCGTGGGACAAGGTATAGTTGTTAACTGAAAACAATAAAATCGGTTGTAAATCTAGACAATGTACTCATTTAGCTTTTGTGTTTAAAACTGCGAATGTGAGAAACATAAGAGTAGAGTTGTGAATTTTTAGTTTTGAGCGACAGTTGTTTGACAAGGTTCGCCATTTAACATACAGATATGAGTATTCCTATTTCTATTAACATTTTATGTATGTATTTTTGATACAAAGAATTTCGCTCAATATTAATAGCGTAAAACATAAAAAATATTTACATTTTTTGCGTACCAAAGCAAATATAAATCGAATATCGGCACAAATATTTCAACGGAAATTTAATATAATTTCCTTTTCGTTTGTATTACTGTATACCCAACACAAACACACCCACACACTACTCGCTTCCGTTAGATTTCACCATAAATAATTCAATTTAACAATATTGCAGGGAGTGCAAACTCGAATTTATACACACACTGACGAACTGACACCGCCATATGCGCAGCAGCATAGACGTCAAAACAGTCAGTGAAAATAGAGCGAAATGCAGTATTGTGCGTCAAATGGTAAAAAGAAAACAGGGCTTAAGGCGACACGCATATCACATTTCCGGCTCATATCAAATTTCACTCAAATAGCAAACACACACGCACGTTATTGCGCGCCAGCCAATAGTCCTCAAGCATTTATTAAAAAATCGCAGTGCAATATGCATTCGCTGCCAGGATATGCGAGTTCATCTACGCACACACAGAGAACTCTGAATGCATTCGAGCATATTTGAGTGCAAAAGTGAGCACATATTTGCCACGAAATGTGTGTGATTTTCTACTTGTGTATGTATGAATGTGTTGACATATGCGCGCCTTCATTTCGGCACGTACAATCAAATCTGACATATGAGCATGCAACGGATTGTCAAATATTTTCCATATATGAAACGCATATTACAACAAAGCGACAAATGTAGTGACAGTGCAGCAAAGCAAAGCTAGGCGGAAATCGTATAAGTTCATAACTCTTTACTCATATGTACAGTACATATACCAGAAAGCGCATTGATAACTGCGGAAATCGCAAAAATTCTCGAAAATACTGTACGACAGACATACATATGTACATACATAACAGTCAACTCCCTCAAGCTATTAAAACTGCCAAAACACAGAAATATGTCCGGAAAGTCCTGGAAAAACAAGTGATTAGAATTGGATTGCACATATGATGTACATATATATGTTTGTCGCTAACATATGTATGGGTAATAACGGTACTGTCTGACGTCTGCGCCTGATGGCTGACTGAGTGACAGATTGAAGCCGCAAAACAACTCGATATAAAGAAGCAATAAAGAACCGGCGGCGCAAGCCTGCAGTCAACCACATGTTTATGACGAGAAGCTACGAATGCAATCAACGCAAGCAAATTCATACAATCCAGCCACAAGCATAGCGAATACAAGTGAAGCTTGAAAGCACAGGAAATCAGTTGTCACACACGCCAGATAAAGATATAGATACAGTACAGTGACACCGCCAACGGGAGTAACAAAAAACTTGGGAGCCCGGTCTGCTGTGAACGCAATCAAATACAATTTTGTTGCCGAATTTCAGCTACTGCTCTGTCTATTTGTGCCGCCAGCCGACAGACGTCAGCATATCACAAACATAGCTAACCCCTCATGGGAAATCAAAAGAGATCAAAATGTCATCTTTAAGCGCTTAATGGGGGTTGTTTAGTGTTGGCAGCAGTGGGAAAGCGCATAAAAGTAGCGATTTAAATCTAATATTAGCTACTAATGTAATAAGTTAGGCTGACAAAGGAAAAAATAAGAAATATTCTATCGTATTTGCTCACTTTTATGCCATTATTTTTTATTTTAATCGGGTTTGTTACAAAGCCACCGTTTTATTTCTTTAAAATGTCATAAGAAGTGCTTCATTATACCCTAAACAGGGTATATTAAGTTTGTCACGAAGTTTGTAACACCCAGAAGGAAGCGTCGGAGGCCCTATAAATTATCATATGTTGAACTGAGTCGATTTAGCCATATCCGTCTGTCTGTCTGTCTGAATATATACGAACTAGTCCTTCAGTTTTTAAGATATCGTTTTGAAATTTTACAGATGTTATTTTCTCTTCAAGAAGCTGCTCATTTGTCGGAACTGCCGATATCGGACCACAATATCATATAGCTGCCATACAAACTGAAGGATCGGAATCAAGGGCTTGTATGGAAAGCTTCCGCATTTTACTACAGATCTTCACGAAATTTGGTGTGAGTTATTGCTCAAATAATTTAATTTCGGAAAAACTTGTTCAGATCGGTTCACTATAGCATATAGCTGCCATACAAACCGAACGATCGGTATCAATGGCATGTATGGAAAATTTTCGAATTTGACGTGGTATCTTCACGAAATTTGACATGGATTACTGCTTAAGGTAATAATATAATCTCCAAAGAAATTGTTCAGATCGGTTAACTATATAACCTTAATGTTTCTAGCAATCAACCCGGCTAAAAAGAATTAGTAAAATGTTCTATTTTTTTTTACTTACTTTTTCTTACGTCTTTAGATTTGCTTAAACACATAGTTACTAAAAGAAATGCACCTGTGAAGGGTATATTAGCTTCGGTACAGCCGAAGTTAACGTTTTTTCTAAGTATACATACATTAATGAAAATCTTTTCAACAAAAATTTCATTGAGGAAAATTATAATTAATTTCCCATAAATTAAATTAACTCAGTATCATTTTAATATTTTGTTAGTTTTCTAAATAGAATAACTTAACAAGTCAATTAGAGCCAGTGGCAATGAAATAAATTCACTATTAGTGGCATTATAACATGCTTTTGGGTATAAATATGTACCTCAAAAAAATATATATTTTTGAAATAATCACAAGTCTCTCGAAAACCGCAAGAAATTACATTCGTTTAATTTAAAGTCTAAATACGCACACATGCAAGTGAGTTAAGTTATTTACATGGAAAGAATTAAGTAAACCAGAACCGAACTTGTAAAGCAGCTGGAGCTCACTTTGTATGGCAATGAATGGGAATTTACGCACAGCGGCTCACCAAATAGTGGTCAGTTATATGGGCGCGGAAATATTATTAAATTAAACTTATATATACATATACACTCACATATACAGCAGCAAATAGTATGTAAATAAGTGTAGTATGTCTGCCAAGTAGACAAACACAACCATTATAAAGAGTATAAGTGCAGCAGTCGCCAGTAATCACCCTGACTGGCCTCAATCTAAATGAAATTTAATTGACTTTAATTGACTTTTATTAGGTTTTGTCACCCGCACTTATATGCTGTAGAAAGATGCTTCGATGTGTTTGTTGATTTAACTAATTTCATTTGTTTTTTTTTTTGGATTGACCGTTGGGAACAAAGTGCAGCGCAATGGTTCAATAAAAGACGCAAATACGCGACGTATGTGCATAATAATATGTAATAATCAATTTGAATGAGATACTCAAGAGTGATGGAGCAAAATGTCAACAGACACATATGCACAAGTGTATATGTACACACGTACAGTTGTACTTTTATTAAATTTCCTACGTGTCTCGCATTTCACATTAGTTGTAGTTACCCAGTGAACCACAATGGTTGGACTCGTGCCGAGACATTGCTAAAACTTAATTTTATCCAAGCTTATCCGTTCAAAAAATCTTAAGTTATCTCACATAGCCGCCTGGAAGTTTGAAAAGCGAATATAAGGTATGCGGAGGTTAGAGGAAGTATTGACCCGATTTTGCCTCTTTTTGCACAGTGCCACACTGCTATAAGCAAAACTTCTCCTCTGTATTTCTTTAGAATATGTGTTACTTATATTTCTATAACTGGGGTGGTGAATAGTTATAATCCTATTGTCTAATAAAAAAAATTCTGAAAGCTCAGCCATGCAAATTTTTGTATTCTCTGCAGAAATTCACACTGTAGTGGGACGATTTTGCATCTCAATAAATTAATTAAGAAATGAATCACAGCATGCTTTGAATTATTCAAAACGCATACAGAGAATACACAGCTAGAACTCGAAGCTGGAGTGTTCTCAAATTAAATATTAAAGCCAAACATTACTCTTTCACACACACACACCCTCACATGTGTTGTCATATATTGCAATTTCAGACTGACTGCACTGTTGTTGCTCTTGACTCGACTGCGTCGTCTCGCATGCAAATGATTGATGCGCTTTCTTGCTGCTACGTTAAGGCAGTGATAAAAGCAGCAGTGACTTAATTAAAAATTATCATAACGTCAACTGTTGTTGTTTCAAAGATAAGCAAACAAGTGCATATGAAAGAAGCGTATTTATGGAGCATTAGGGTGGTGCTTAAGCAGATGAAAGGAAAAAAAAATACCAAAAAATTAAAATATATTGACAAAAGCAAATATTTAGAACCCATTTAGAATTTTTCCACGCACAACTGCGAACCAACCTATTGTACGAAGACTTGTACTATATACTGTAGATTAAGAGGCCTGTAGCAATGCCGGCATTATTAATTTTTCCAGTATGTACAAGTAGTTGTTGCTCTTCAGTTTATTGCTTTGCGAATTCAACTTGTTGTTAAGTAATGAAAAGACAACAAAAACAAAAACTGAAAAGCAAATATAATTAATTTATCATCAAAATTAAAATGCAAATGTCACGCCTGCTTCATAAAATGTATAACACAGTGTCTAGGCTAAATCAAATTATTTGTATATATTGTTTAATTAAATTTAATATAAAGTATTAACTTTTTGCTTAATTGAGTATACAGCAACTTAAACATTTAATTAACCAGCTAGATATTGATTTCATGCTCCAGCAAAGTGTATATTAAAAACTTTAATATCTCTAAATTTGTGTAATTCAAATTCAAAAAGTCTATTTTTTTATATTTTAAATTTTTATTTCATAAGAAAATTATTGTTTTTTTGATATACAATTTATATGTGATTTTCTTCAATGCAAAAGCTGCAGTTAGTTGCGCATCAGCACCGCAATTCTAGTCTATAGCTGTTACCTAAGCATGTGTTGGTATTGTTGTTGTGCACTTTGTCAGCAAATAAAGCTAATATTTGCTAAACTGTACAAATGTTTACAACGGTGTGCACTGATAAAATTGTGCTTTTTCCTATATTTTGCATTTTGCTTACATTTAAATAATAAAATCGCAAATACATTTTGTTTTTGTAAAATAAAATAGAATTTCACAAGCAATATGTTATGACCAGTCAATTGAAAATATTTTGCCAGTTTTATTTCATAACGAACTGTATTACATACGAGTATATGCAAACATTTCAAACAGCTGAAAAATTGCTCATATATTCATATAAGTGGCAACTCTACGCTAAGCTGCTGCATTTGCGAATTCGTGTCCGCCCATGATTGCACACATTGTCCTCGGCATTTTTATTGCCAGCGAGTTTAGTGCAACTGACTCCCATTCGAGCGCAATATATTTGCCGCCACAAATACCCGAAACTTTGGGAAAGCGTGTAAAAAGAATATGGCAGGGGAAAATAAAAAAAAACGAGGAAGTTCAAAGCAAAAAAAAGTTGCAAAAATTAAAAAAGGAGAGGCAAACAGAAAAAATAATCACAGCAATAATCCATTTAAAAGCATTTATGCCGATTGCTTTAGCGCCATTTCAGTTATTCAGAGTATTTTGTATCTACATATATATTTTTCTTGTTTCTCATACATGCATACAAACACACATACGCACATGCCCATATATATTCGTATGCAGCTTAAATGCCGTTTTATTAATATGTTCAATTGCGGTTGTCTGTGCACTGAGCATTGACAAATAAATTGACCTTTACATTGCGCTCTACACCCGCCAAATGACTCTCGTTGATGGTCACCAATTGATGGCGTTTTAATTAAATTAAGCGAAGCTGCCTTGGCAGGGATTCTAAAACGGTTGTTATAGCAAACTAGTATACAAATGATGTCATATTGGCACCCACGGAGAAAGCGCATAAATACCCACGTCATATATCATACAGACTACAATGGATGAATTGAAAGTTATTTTTGTCTGGTGCAGTATATTTAAATCTCCCTCATAGATAAGAGTAAAGATATTAGTTTTGGAAATGTAAATGACATGATTAGTTGATTTATTAGAACTAGGCATCAACTAAATAATCATAATAAAACTCTGAAATATTAATGTAGTCAATTAGTAAAAGGTCTTTACATACACTTAACAATAACTCCCGAATTACGTTAAATACATGTCAATATCTTCAATTATTTTATGAATCTCAAATTACTAAATTAAAATGTGCATCCGTTGTAGCCTTTTCGCACAGCCTAATTAATTTAATAGATTAAGATTATAATTAAGAAACCTTTTTTGCCTTTCGCACACCCAAATTAATTAAATACAATAAAATTATAAGTGAGAAATCAATTTTATATTTTCGCGCACCCAAATTAATTTAGTACATTAAGTTTATAATTGAGAAATCCGTTTTTGCCTTTCGCACAGCTGGTTACTCAATTAACGATAAGCTGTTATACACTTTTGTTTTTGATCTTAATGCCTGTGTTTGTGACAACTTTGTTCAATTAAAATTAAATTAATTAATTAACTTTGATTGACAAACCTTTAAGATCATTATTATTCAAAATAAAAAAAATATTTTTATTTTTTTAATTATAACTGAAAATATAAATCTCGTACGAAAGCACTAATAAATCCAAAGACTATAGTAACTGCCTACAAGTAATTGCTATAAATTGAATTATATATATATTGAAATTAAAATCAATTTCCACTGCGTATTTGTGAATTATTTTCCCCCCACTAAATAACAACGCAAAAAAAAAACAGAAAACAACAACACCTTTTGCCGCCGCGGCGTATGTGTCTATGCATAAATCGCTGAATAATCAACACCTTGATCTATTTATAAATATTATTCGCTTTTGAGAGCATTTTCATCGCTTTTATACACGTATGAAAGTATTTACGAAAGCAGAAAATTTTATTTTTAATATTTTACGTGTGCGACTTAGCACATTGTTGCTGCTGGCATTGTTGTTGCGCTGTTTTGTTGCAGCATACGTTATAATTTTTTGCGTGAAAATGTTTCATAAATTAAATTTAACAACTGCGCTTGTTGAAATAGTACATTGCACATTTGTATATATAGTATGTATTCAGGTGTGTTTTGTTATAATTACTTTTTGTTTCTATTTGTATTATACTGCGCTGTTTTTGTTTTTATTTTTGTATGCATTTAAAAATAATCTGCCACACCTGTATATTTTCACAAGCACAAAAATTAATCCACCAGCGGCTGAATGTGCAGACAAATAGAATACCATATAACGGACTAGCAGAATAGCGTGGCAGCCAATCAAGCGGCTAATAGAGAGTGAAGTGGTCCACTCTAGGTGTTCAGTTCGATCCATTAACTAAATTTAAATTTGAGGTTAGAATTTACTATCTGAAGCTTTTAATAAAATCCTCTTTAAGCGCAAAACTTTACACTATTCCTATAATTTCGTAAAAAATACATAATTTCCCTAAAATTCCTTAAAAAAAACAGAGCCAAAATTTTAGTTAGCCATTTTCAGCGAAATATTTGCAAAATTTTTCGGCATATTTGCTGCGAAAATAATTATTGTGAACATAAACACAAATTTGGTTTTTGAAAAATGTCAGCCCTTATTCACACTATGTTGTTGGAAAATGTTGTTGATAAGCTCACTCGACACTTCGTGAACAATTTGCTTTTAGTTATTTGCATTTGTTGTTTGTTCAGCAGGTGTAAAATGCAATATTCTCACACGTGCTGTACTTGAGTTTATTATATTTGCTGTTGGAATTTTGCATAATGGATTTTCGGAAAATGCATAGAATTCTAAATAGCAGTTAGTTAGCATTTAAATGGAAAAGTGAATGATGCAGAAAGCAGATGATGTGGAAATTAATTAAAATAATTTTAATTTAATATTCGATATAATTTGAAGTGATGGTTCCAATGTTATTTCCAAGATCAATTGAGAATTTTCCCAAAAAAAGAACAAAAAATTACTAATTGCATATTGCTTAAATATAATACAGATAAATTAGAGAGATATATTCATAGTTACGATGTTGCATATATATTTTGTGTCTTCAAAGGACTTCGACCTTTTCGTATTTGAGATATTCTGAACTGTGAACTTACCTGGAAAGAAAAAAATAAATTAAACATTTTAATATTGGAATTTTTAGTTTATAATATATTTTCAAGTAAATAATTAATTAAATTAATAAAGTAAATATGTTTAAACATAAAACAAATTATTTTCCTGCAAATTGACGCGAATAACTATGAAGTGTCGGATTGAGCAGAAAAATGTGCAAAATCTGGGACAATCGATGACACTGGCATTTTGAGTTTCAAAAAAAGTACGAAAATATCGGTGATTTTCCATAATCTATAAGAAAAATTAGATCCCGCAGCACCGCTATAATTGTTGTAGTTGTTTAATGTTGACGTTTAATTATTTATGACAGCAGCGACTGTGACAGAAACACGACGGCAATATTCATAATTTACACGTAATCGAGGTCCGAGGGAATTACTAACTGACAGCGGTCAGTTCAAAAAAACTAAAAAGAAAGTGTATTATGAGTTGTCTTATAAGCGAAAAAGTGACAGTTAAAGCAATGAAGGCAACAACAAAAAGAGGCTGCGATGGCAGCATGTCGCCAGTGGAGACGACGCGAACAGACTGCTTAGCATTAGATTATGCTTTGAGCATAGCAAATCCACAAAGTTGACATCTTTCAACTTCAATGTGTGCTTGGCTGACAGCTGACAAACAGTGAAAAACTGCGAAAGGCGATAGAGTTTTCAAATTAACGGCGAAAGGAGCAGGAAAACGAAGTGTTTGAATGATGATAAAGGAACAGCTAGCGTCAGACAAGGAGCAGAGTTTTGAAATGGGTTGCATGGATTTTGCATAGATTATCTTTGGAGACATTTTCATAATATTATTCATCTAACTGAAGGTAGTCAAAAAAGAGCGGGCGCAGAGCAGACAATCTGTGTGCTAATATGACCGGGGTGTTGTTTATAAGTTATGCAAAACTGAATTTTCTTTTAGTACGCCTGAGGAGTTATAAAATGTTAATGATGCATGGATGAATTTTCGATGAATATCTAATTTATAAAGAAAAATCGTGACTTCCTGGCACAGCAGCATATTAGAAATATTTGAATAGCAACCAACAGCAAAGTGTCAAATTATATTATGAAAATGTCAAATCAAAGGCGTTTAAATGTTGGCTTAATTCTAATACTTAATGAGGAAACATAAGGCAGTGTTGTACAAAAAAAATATTTCCAATTTCTAATATATATAGAGAAAAAGAGAGAGAAATTTCTCCAAAAATTTCTACACCCAAAGCACCAAGCACACGTTGGAATAAACAGAAATATGTTGTATGTCGTCAGCAAATGAAAGGACCTTCCGTGCATTCAAATATAAATAACTAAAGAGGTCGCTGTATGAATAATGAAATACACATATTAAAATAGCGAGCAGTATTCTGCGAAATTCCAAAAACGTCGGCTTTGAATCGCCAAAAGCGGGCAACTGCCAAAATGTGTAGGAAAAGCCAACAATTCAGTCAATCGGTCAGTCTGTCTGTCGCGCCATGTGACGTCGACAGTTATGCTGGCAGGCTTTGACACAACAAACTTGAACTCATATATATTCATATCCCTATACACATATATGTATGTATATGTATATGTTTGTGTATCGAATCCGTACACATATATTTTTTAATCAAAATTCTCTTAAATAATTAATATGCAAATTACTTGACAGCAAATAACTCTTTGCCACACAGAGTCCTCAAACAAATACACTGCCACACAAGCAGGACTAAGATTGGCGCTGGTGTATAGTTGTTGGTGCACACGATAGCTTGCTCTTTACGTAACAAATATGAAGTAAGAGGAGAGCGCTCAGCATATAATGCTTTACGCTGCGAGTGCGTTAAGTCAACACACAGACAAGGCAAACACAACGCGCTATGGCAAGGCAAATCCATTTTCGCGAAAGCCATTTCGACGCACGTATCCTGTCGATGATGGTGCATGGCGTGACAGATAGCTGGTGTGTTACGTAAACAAGTAACTTGTTGACACAAACCACCTTATAGCCGGAATATTAATGTAAACTTCAAATTAATAATCATAAGCATGAAAGGATATTTGTATAAATAAAGGAACTTTTTGGACAACGTGTGAAGATTAAGGGGAGAAGTATATGTATTAACTTAAAAAAAGTATTTTTTTAAATAATTTGAATGGTGATCAAATAATTTCATTATTTTTGAACTTTAACACAATTTTATTGAATCTTTCTAGAAAAAATGTTTTTGTTTTTTTTCATTTTTCCTTTCAAAAATGCGACTCAGCATAATTTTTTGTTTGCTGCCTTCGATGCGAGCTCCCAAACTGCTCTATCTATGGGGCCTGCTACACCTTCAATATGAATCGTGATATTTGGATCGCGATCTATACTGAATATTGATGGATTACTTCGCGACTGCTAGACGTTCAATATATATTACATCAATATTTATACGATGTTGTTAGTGTTTTCATAAGAAAAAATATTTAAAAAATGTATTTGTTTATTTTTTCGTACATTTATTTATAAAATTTCGGAAGAAAAACTAAGAAAATCATGTTTGGCTATTGTTTTTGCTCCCACAGCAATTCATTATATGTATCCAATATTTGGACGTTATCAAAAAACCTTCGGACTTGTGAATCACAAAATATGCTACACATTCAATATTTATCTCGCGATCCACGATCCGCGATCTGGATTTCAAAATATTTAAATATTTTGTGATATGGATCGTGATCCATCAATATTGCATGCTAAACGTTCAATAAATATCGCGATACTGGAAATATCACGATAAATACTGAACGTGTAGGAGGCGCCTATGACTACTCAACAATTGATAAGGAAAAACAAGAAAGTGTTTTTAAAGTGCATATTAATGAAAAGGATAAAGCTATACGATTAAAAAAATATAAATTCAAAATTCATAAAATAAGACTTTGAAAAAAGTCCGAATTTAGAGCTTTTTTTTAATTTTTCACTACAAAAAAGTATTTTATGAAGGGGAAATACATATCTGATATTTTAGGTTTATACTACCGATAAGAAATGCCTCACCAAATTTCATACAAATCAAAAAATTCAATTTTTTGAACATTTAACATGGACATCCCCGCTTTAGTGAAGTCCAGAGTAGTAAATGAAAAAAAAAACTTCATTAAAATTAATTAATCACAAATTTGGTCAAGTAAATTTAGTAATATGTCAATATACAGTATTTTTTTAATTGCTTGAATTGCCAGCTGTTTACGCTCACATTTCATCGATCAAATATACGCACCTAGAGGCAGGCAAAATTATGTAAATTGAAACACTATTTAGCATAGAATTTTGCGACGCAATTCCTAATTTGCATACGCATATAAACATACATACATTTGTACATATACATGGTCTGTCAATGCAAAAACGTGCATGAATATTTTATTAGAATCTATGTATATGGCAACAGAAAAAGGTATTAGTGAGCTAGATATGTACATACATATGTCGCATAAAAACAGATAATAAACATGCATATATGTATGCACAATTATTGACATGCCAATACATACAGACATATATATAAAAGGCATAATGAGCGATCACAAACTCGATACGGATTTGAGAGTAATGTGTTTTTAAAGGTAAATTTGGTTTGTGTGTGTATGTGTATGCGCATAAGTAGCTTGATAGCATCCCTTTTTCGCAAGCGCATAACATAAATTCATGGAATCATTCACTTTACATATATCTGTGCGCTTGGCTGTGTACTAAGCTGGCTTAGATAAATACACGTGTATATCAAGCACACCTGCGTGCAAACACACTAACACACGCACACTGATATTACTTGTATGCTGGCTTAACACTTTTTATGCACTTTAACTCGTTGCCGCTAATGTTCTCGGTTTTATTGTTGTTGTTTACAAGGGTTGTGCACGCTGGGTATGTCGCGTATGTTATGGAGATTTGTTAGCTGGCTATCTCATGTATGTGTGTGTGGAAAGGTAAATTTGAATTTTATGAGCTGCCACTGAAAGTAGAAAGAGGGCTTCATGTTTATGCTTTAAATAATTTATATGCTGAATTCTATAAATACAAACACACACGCGCATAAATGCATGTCTGCGCTCAAAATGCGAAGCTTATAACATTCATTGTGTTGGAGCAGGATTTAAGGGAGTATGGAACAAACGGAGTACTTCGAAGCGTACGAGCATTAGAGAGGATGTCGCAGTAATCCAGCTGAATGGTGGAGAGTATGTCGTAAAATATATTCACAACTTATTTATAGAAGATTTATATGCATATACTCGCATATACAAGGTGTGTTCAAAAAATAACGGGAATTTTCGAAAACAAAAAATTGCATTTGTTTGTCAAAATTAATAATGTCGTCCTTCTTCTAAACGTTGAAACGTTTCTCGAGGTATGTTCAAAAAATAACGGGAATTTTCAAAACAAAATTTTTGTATTTGTTTGTTAAATGTAATGATGTCGTCCTTCTTATAAAAGTTGAAACACTTATCGAACTCAATTTTTAGAAAAACCCTATTTCAACGAATACTCGTATGCTTGTAAAACGACGGTCCTTTAAAATAATTTTTTTTAATTTTTGGAAATATGAAAAATAGTGAACTGATGCTATGGTTTCGAGTGTCGTTGGATTGAATTGCAAAACTCTCTATTAGACACAGTAAATGAAATGAAAATATATAGATTTTTTTTTTTTTTTCAAAAAATTAAATTTATTTTTAAACCAAATTTAAAGTCAATTCTAGTTTCGGTTTTTCATTTTTTATATTTTTTTACACAGCTTTCTCCTTGTCTCTAATTAAGACTACATAAGAAATCAACGCACTGAAAACAAAATTTAATTTAATTGAGAACAGCAAAATGAGACAATTGAAATGAGCAAAATCCAATTTTCAACACAACAAATTGCGCTTGTTGATAATTGATTTTGTGATACTCAAGTTTCGTGGTTTACAAACATACAAACTGTTGGATATGCTCAAGAAGCGCACTGAAAGATGACAACCACAGCTGAGCCAGCCAGATAAATTAATTATACGCTTCAAGCAAAAGCAAGCAAAGAGAGAGCCATAATGAAATCAGCATTCAAAAATTAATTGCAAAGGCGAAACGAAAAATAATTAGTCCTGGCGAAGGACAGCGGTAAATGACGACCACGTTGAATGACGAAATTCGCTAAATGGAAGAATTAATTAAGTGAAGCAGCGAAAATATCAAAATTACATACGTAAGTCGAAGCGGTGATTGATAGAATGCACGCATTATTAACAGGAAACATCTTCAAGTCACAGGATAACGATGCAATATCCAAAAGGATATACCATATATACGAAAAGAACGAGTAAAGCAGACCAGACTGCACTCAAATGGACGGCACTGTACACTCGCTACTGGAAGCTCGAGAGAGGAAGCAGTAGTGGGCACAATTTGATGAAGAATATGTTTGCTTCTTACGATAACGGCAATGTGGGTGGCATGCTTTTGACAAACGAGTGACAAGATGGACGACAACAAACGAATCGAAGCTGTTGAGCTGATGGATGGATGGATTGGTGTGTTGTGAAGATGTCCACTTGCACGGCAGATGGATAGTTGTGGAATATGTGATAAACATGGCAACGAAATGGGGTGTTTATGTGCAGCGACCAAAATTTTACATGGAAATAAAAGTTTAAGTGCGAAAGCAAAAGCAAAAGTTGCATCTAAAAGTGGTCGATGCGAGGAGTATATTGTATGTGGTTTTTCTTTTATCTGACAATCAAATGGGAGAGTGGTCATTAGTATGCCGTTGATGACAGCTGTGTGAACATATTGCTATAAGTGGGGTTGGTTAAGCAGTTATTATCTGCAGATGAGCGGTTAGTCGGAGATGAGCGCTTGATCATGATAAGTGCATACACTTATTAAAGGGAAACTTATGATGGTAAATATGGGGTTTTCGAAATTTAAAAATCATAAAAGTGTTTGATGATTATATGTGATATATAACGCCCACAAAAGCCGTTATATAGGATATAATGATCAGAAAAGAGTAAATACAATAAATAATTTGTTGCCAAAACAGATGGATTGAGTATTTATTTCCAATATTATCGATTTTATATCAGAAACATATTCAAGAAATGCCATAAAAATTCGAGTGACAACCACAGCAAGATTTACCAAACCAAACGAAAACATTCACAGTATGGCGCTCATCTACATATTAAAAGATATTAATAACTTGAAGGAGCGCATATAGATAACAGTAGCCTAAGCTACAACAAAAGTAACAGCGAACCAGTTACTCAGCCATTAAAACTTTCCGTCCTTTTACATAGCCACATCCCCAGTTGTCTCAAGCATGAAAGCGTCTAAAACTCATTTGCGTCGTGTTTATGATGTTAATGTGCGCTCGTGCGTACTCAAGCGCCACATTACCAGCAGGGAAGCATGGAAATAGGAAAATATTTTAAAGGATACGAAGAGGGCATGTAGCATGAAGCGATATTGGTGATAATTATTATTACGTTGTTGTCGCCATTAACGGGAACAACAAGTGCCAGCAGTATATGTTGGATAACGATTTAAAATTTTTATAATAAATTGTTGTTATTGTTGTTTAGCTTCACACATATTTTTTAAAGAATAAATTTCAGTAACTTTGGCGTTTAATATGAAAAATATGCGCAATGACATTTCAATCTATTTTACCGTTATTACCGCAAAGTATGCGACAAAGTGACAGGTGAAACAAAGTGTTGCACGAGAACACAACAAACACACACACACACAGAAGATGACAATGGTAATATGAGCATTGAACGACAACGTGAACAGCATACATACATATACACTCCACATATTTATGAAAAGGCAAAGTGCTCGCGAAAAATTGCCATGCAAAATGGCAAACACGATTTATCAAGAGGTAATAAATTTTTTGAAAAATGAATTTTCAATCAACACTCTACCACAAAGAACTTTTCAATAACCAACATATTATGGCATATTGTATATACATATGTATGCATGAGTGTGTGTACGTGCGCATAGCATAAAGGTTAAAAGCGCAATGTAAGCGTGGAAATGAAACCGCAAATTCATGCCATCCTGTTAAAGGAATACATACATATATGACGAAAGAAAGTGAGGCCACCCAATGGCCACGGGATGTGGATGCCACTGCTTATATATATGTGTGTGTGCCATTATTGTTGTTAACTGCGTGATGTGACAAGCGACAGAAATAAAAAGCAATAAAAATACACTGTAACATTATTAATCATCATCAATCAATGTCAACATTGTTGGCAACATCTTTTCGCTTGATGTCGTTAATGCAGTTATTGTCGTATTATTATTGTTGTTAGGTGCACACAAGTTGTTGTAGTTGTTGTTGTTGTCATCAACAACGCATTTTTCATACCTTTATATGTATGTATATGCGATACAAATGGCATTAAATTGCATAAAAGTTATGGCAATAAGGGCAGGAGGAAGAGGAAACGAAGTGCGGTTGCAGGCTTAAGGAAATCTTTTTTAAATAAAAGACATATTGATTACAGATGCAGACAATAGTTAGATAGATAGTTTGAAAGAAAAGCAGGAGTAACAAGGAAATTAAAAGTAAATCCCTCACGAATAAAAAAAAAATAGGTAGCTATGTGTATTGAACTTGTAAAACTTGCAGAGCTAACAACTGTGTACCAAAAAATATACAACATTCGTGACAATTCAGCACACAGCCATAGGCGTATTGTTATAAAAAAAAAAAATAAAAATAAAAAAAAATATAAAAATTAAAAAAATATAAACAAGTTTTGTGTCTTTACGACTTCCCCAAATTGTTATTTTTTACACGAGTTTTTTTGCAACTTCATTATAACAGCATGAGCAAGTGAATTAAGGTCAAGCCGAGACAGCCTATTAAACAGCTAAAAATCTGCACAGCAAAAAAAAAATAGAAAACAACCTAGGCAACCGGTGGGAGACAAAAATGCCATGATGACCAAAAGATTCCAATAGATAGTGTTGGCATTGTCAACACTCTGCATGGCAAATGGTGAATACTGCTCTGCTAGATTTACTACACTAGTTCACTACTGTTTTGAAGTGTCTTTTTTTTTTAATGTCATCAGTTTACCAATCATTTCATTATCATATCTGGCTTGAAAATGTAAAAAGTGCAAGAAATAACGAAGAGAAAGCTAAGAATTTAATGTTTAGACAGCATAAAAAACTTCTTCCCATGAAAGCTTATAAAAAAGAAAAATAAAGAAAGGAAGTCTCTGTCAAAAAGTGGTCTCGAGAGCTACTTTGTATAATATGGGAACCTAACAGCATTATAAATATAAATTTGTTTCGGCTAAATGTGCCTAAATATTACTTTACAAACTCAGACTCTGTTCTATATAATGAATATATGTGCAACTCGTCAATATTTTATATAAATAATAAACAATTGAACAACCATATTGGCCTCTTTTCTCAGATTTTTTTCTCTTCACTACAGCGTATTTTTATTTATTTCATGCTCATGTACCAATACAAAAGTCAATGTTCTCCACTTGCAACTTGACTTCATTCGGCTTTGTTGGCCTTTCTCTTCCAATACATTCGCCAAGAGCGGCGGCAAGAACAACACAGCAACAACAATCAAGCGACGTTGTCATTGTTGTCCATGGAAATATGTATGTATGTCACGGTTAATGGCAGCGAAAATACCGCGAATCAATGCTGCTAAGCTCACTCACCCTCTTACACTTCCCGCCTATGACCGACCCATTATATGCTATGTATTGGAGTTGGTATTGTTGGTATTGTGAGCATTTCTTTTATTGAAACTCTTTTGTGTGTTGCTGTTGCATTTTATTTGTAAATAACTTTCGTAGGTACCGTTATGTTGACCGATTATATAACGGTTTATATACTTACATACTTTTCACAATACAAACGCCGGGAGAAAGGCAACAATAATGTGAGAAGTTCGTACTGCTTATTTATGTATGTGTATACAGACTGAAACTGGAAAAGTCAGTTGCTTGCTGCAGCACCAAGTTAGAATAACGCCAACCAATACAACCGTTATTTTGTTATGTTGCACACAGTACCAGTTGGGCAAGTTAAAGTGCGACGCGCTGCAACATGAAGTGCAAGCGTGAAATGCAAAAAACTAAAAAACTACAACAACAATAAGCATACTGAGGAAAATTAATGATAATACTCGGTGCACGCCGAACCTTTTAGCGTCTGACTGTAACTGTTCGTGGCACAATTTTGGCAGCGACTTCGCGCAGTGCCAGTTTTTGAAATCTTATACACTGGAGTTCACTGTGTGTGTTTGTATGTGTGTATGTATTCTGTTTTCATTTCCCATTGTGCGAATTTGTGCCTTGTTGCCTTTCTACTTACCCAAGTATATTGTACTTGTTGACCGTCGCGCGTTCCCATTACGCACATTCGCGGTTCCACTCTTTTAAGCGCCTGTGCTCTGTGCGCGCTTTAAGAGCTGCACTTGCATGCTCCAAGCTTTTATAAGTCGCGTCGCGTCGCGTCGCTGTCACGTAATGCAAAAAGCGCAACAAAAGAGGAGATTCTGAAATTTAATTTGCATTTTGCCGCTGCGGCGACTTTCACAGCGTCTACACTACAGTTGCTGCCATTGTTTGTTGCATTTTTTTTCGATTTTCTTTAATGCAATTTAACGTTTTGTATGCGCTTGTGTTGAGAAACTAGAACACGCTGGCACTGGCGTATACTTGACTTTCAAGCGCTGCGCCTGTTTCTAGCAGCAGCAACTGCTGCTTCTTCTTCTGCTGTATCCATTGAATTGTGCCACCGGCAATTCAAGTGGCGAAGAAAAAGTGGGAGAAAAAGTGCAAACTTGCACAGCAAAGTACCGTAAGGTATTACTTTTTGCAACGCTTCCATAGTAAAAATTGCATTTATTAATTGATGCAATCATGTCGCGCCAGCGGTACACAAGCGGTAAGCGGAGTGGTTATTAAGTAATGAAATAATTAAAAAAGGCCATTAATGCACAAAAAAAAAGAAAAATGAATTCTCAAAAATATTCTAATCAAGTAAATTGTATAATCCAATTTAAACGAAAGTAGTAAATTTAAACGAGTTTTCACGGCGCTCGCGAACGAAGCAATCAGCGTTTTGGATGAAAAGTAAAGCAATAATTACCAATATTTTTGCTGAAAGCTCTTAATCAATTAAAAAAAATCAAAAATAAAAAAATATAAAAAAAAAAATATAAAAAAAATAAAAAAAATAAAAAAATATAAAAATATTTAAAAAAGAAAAAAAAATAAAAAATAGGTCTAAAAAGCAAGTCCAAACGCTGCAACATCTTTTGCCGCTAATGAAGTTTTACTGTCGTGACGTCTTCGCATTCATTTAAACGCTGTTAAAAATCCATAAATTAATTATGTAAATATAAATGCGATTTTCTAATAAATAGACACATACCCAACCAAAATTAAAAAAAAAAAATAAAAATAAAAATAAAATTAAAAAAATAAAATAAAAAAAATATAAAAAAATTAAAAAACTCATCATTTGTTCATCTACTTGTTGGCCGCCGAGAATTTGCTCGAGTTTGTCACATTTTTTTGTTATTTTTTTTTTGTTGTTATAATTTTTGTTGTTTTTTTGCGGAAGTATACCAATTTATGATTTATTTATGACTTTGCTTAAAATTGCTGTTCGGCTTTTGTGTCACATTCGCATTGCAACTGGCAGCTGACAGCGCATATTTAAATGAAGCTAAGGTTGGGCACAGCGAAGCGCGTGGGACGACCTTGACCTAGAGTCCAGCTCGATGAAAAGCTTGTTTTGGAGGCGCGTTTAATGATTTATGCATTGCAACATGTACGCTGTTGTTTGTTTTGTTTTCGTGTTTCTGCATTATTTATGCCAATATGATAAACAATGGGAGTGATAGCAAAAAACAACGCTGGATTTTAAAAAGAATCAAAAGAAAGCTATATATTTTAAATAAAAAATTTAAATTTATATTTAAAATAAACAATGTGCTAGTACCCCAAGCGAATGAAGTAACTTATCTTGGGATTCACCTGGATCGAAGGCTCACGTGGCGGAAACATATAGCGAGTAAAATAACATGCATGAAGTTAAGAGCAGCCAATTTAAATTGGCTTTTAAACAAAAATTCTAAACTTAGCCTAGACAACAAAGTCCTGTTATACAATGCAATCATAAAACCGATTTGGATGTATGGTATTCAACTGTGGGGTACGACCTGTGCAACCAACATTGATATAATTCAGAGATTCCAATCTAAAATGCTTAGAACAATCACGGGTTCACCATGGTACATGCGTAACGAAAATATCCATAAAGATCTTGATATTCCTATGGTAAAGAAGGAGATAGAGGACAGTAGAAAGAAATATATTTCTAAACTTCGTGAACATCCAAACCCTTTGGCTAATGCTTTGGTACATTCCTGCAATCAAACACGTTTAAAAAGGAGAGATCTACCAGCCTATTAGAGAGCACCGTTCTACCAAAACAGCTCAACCACATTCCTGAGCTTTTTTAGTTGTAAATAGATTTAAGATTTTATTACTTATTGTTAGGCTTTAAACAAAGCAGATTCAATAAATAAAGAAATATGTATAAAAAAAAAAAAATATATATATTTTTATTTTCCTGCACCAAGATTTGCATAGCTCTTTAAAGGAAAGTTCCTCCGAAGGCACTGGAATAAAGCAGTTTATGAAAATAACAAGAAAAAACGTTAACTTCGGCTGTACCGAAGCTAATATACCCTTCACAGGTGCATATCTTTTAGTAACTATGTGTTTAAGCAAATCTAAAGACGTAAGAAAAAGTAAGTAAAAAAAAAATTATTTTTAGCCGGGTTGTTTGCTAGAAACATTAAGGTTTAATAGCTTATATAGTTATCCGATCTGAACAATTTTTTGGGAGATTATATTATTACCTTAAGCAGTAATTCATGTCAAATTTCGTGAAGATACCACGTCAAATGCGAAAATTTTCCATACAACCCATTGAACCGAATGATTTGTATGGCAGCTATATGCTATAGTTAACCGATCTGAACAATTTTTTCGGAGATTAAATTATTTCTATGAACAATAAGTCACACCAAATTTCGTGAAGGAATGTAATTAAATGCGGAAGTTTTCCATACAAGCCCTTGATACCGATCGTTCAGTTTGTATGGCAGCTATATGATATAGTGGTCCGTTATCGGCAGTTCCCTCAAATGAGCAGCTTCTTGAATAGAAAATAACATCTGCAAAATTTCAAAACGATATCTTAAAAACTGAAGGAGTAGTTCGTATATACATATACAGACAGACGGACAGACAAACGGACATGGCTAAATCGACTCAGTTCAACATACTGATCATTTATATACTACATACTTTATAGGGCCTCCGATGCTTCCTTCTGGGTGTTACAAACTTCGTGACAAACTTAATATACCCTGTTCAGGGTATAAAAACGGCGCTATAGAGCAAGCCTCCGACCTACACTTTTATTTCATGTGGCATTATATTTTATAAATAGCAGACAGAGGGAGAAAGAAGCTTTAAAATATGTTTGCTAAATATACGATTTGTGAGCTCTGTTACTTCGCTTACAATGGAGTCAATTTCGAACAGAGTTTCCATACTTAGTTTTCGGAGTTTTATATTATTTTTATTTATTTCCTTGGCTATTTTGCTAAATTCTTAGACTTATTAAAATACTTAAAATGCCTACGAAAGCATACAAATACTATGGTTAAAGCTCACATGTATCTTTCGAACAATTAACTAGTTTTAACTTTTTTCCGAATAAAAAATGCAATGCAAATTGCTTTATAATTTTTTTCTATATTGAAAAAAGCAATTTATTCATTCATGGTTTTTTCTACAATCGTTTCCGATTGTCATTTCACCCGCAATTGAGCGCCATTCAAGCGTATAATTACAAATCAATTAACGCATCTCGACAAAGCATTGCAACTCAATTACCTTTTAGTAACACGCTATTTTTTTATTACTTTATTTCCAGTGTTTGTTGTAATTTTATTGTCGCACATGCAAAACGATAGCTCACTTAGTAATTAATACAACAGTACACGCCCACCCACCCTATGCTATACATACACATATACGTACATGAATAAGTACGCACATACAAGCATACCATTTGTTTACGTCAATTTATGTAAATCGTTGAATTTAATTGTTTTTTCGCTTTTAATTGCATTTTTATTTTTATTTTTTTACTTTAACAACAACAAATGTTGCACATACTTGTATTTACTACCGGCTTCAGGTGTCAATGATCTAACACATTGACTGACATAAATAACTATGTTTTAACGAAGTACTCGTAGACGTCAAGTGGAAGAACTTTTCAAAGCTTACAAAGCGAGCGTGTAGAAGTTGAACACTCCCTCTGCCGTTGAGCGCTGTGCTCAATGAAGCGTTACACGTAAGCACTCACTCGCGTTTGTCTGTCTGTCGGTGCATTAAGGTATGCAAGTCGGTATAATACAACTTTAATTGTCTGCTTACTGTCAATTATTTACATACCTACAATCCCAATGAATAATTTACTTCACAGACTGACAACAACGACACGATAGTCTATTGAACGCTTGGACTCGCAGTGTAATTAACTGTCAATCCAAGTGTTATGGAGTAATTAGTAATAATAGTTTACAGTTTTACAACTATTTTTAGTTTTTTTTTTTAATAGAACGATTAGAACTTTTGCTCAATCAGTTCATATAAAATTTAGTCTTTATTGCAGATTCTTCTTCAATAGATTTCAAAATATGTACTATATTATAATTTCGATTATGATAATATCAAAGCATAGAAGTCATTTACAAAGTTATCTCCCACATGTAAGAATATACTTTCCTCAATTTTTAATCTTAATAACAATCTTAGACCACAAAACAAGATAATGTCACAGTATTTCATGAAAGCAAAGCAACAAACAATTGAGTTCAGCGAAACATGACTACCAAAAAGAGGATTAATAAGAAATTCATCAGATATTTTGATCACAAATGTAGGTCATCTAAAAAGACAGAAAACAGTTATATCATCTCATGCTGAATCACAATGAGCAGCGTAAGAACCAATGGGTGTCAAGAAGCAAACAAGAAAGCGAGCCACGTCAAAAACGCGTTCAAATGTTAAATCTTTACGCGAACGACGATAACTGGGAAAAACACGTTCGATAACTGTAAAATGTAAAGTGCTGACAAATAGCGGTATTTGGTTGTAAAGAGTTGATAAATCAGAGCGTGCGTGGAATTATGTATGAATAACGGTTGAAATGCTATGCATAACTGGAGATTGTATAATAATGAAACAAGACAAAGAACAAAATGAAAACAAGTTAAGAAACAAGAAAACAAAAAAAATATGGAAATAAATACAAAAAAAAAACGAAATGTAATAATGAACATACAGTTTGCTTGAAACTATAAAAATCATAAAAAGTACTTTGAGCAGCAGAAATCAAACAGAAGACTACTCAACCGCTTCTGCTTCAAGTAGGCAAATTGAGGTGCGCGCACATCGCCACCATTCATACGTATAACTGTAGTAACGGTATTATAATGTTTATTTTTAATTAACAAACCAAGGGAGGTGCGAAGCAGCAGCATAAACAAAAACAAAAGTATAAATTACGTAAGTGCTGCGCCCAAAATGTTGCTAATTAATTTGAAGTCATGATGTAATAATGCCTCGGCCGGCCGCTGTGCACTTGCTGCCACCACTACTTTTCATACTCCAAATCGCTTGATTTCATTATACCACATTAAACGCTCGAACTGTTGGAAAACTTACTTTTGAAAATTACGCAAATTGTTAGCAATTTTCGTGGCAAAAGCAAATCAATATTTAATAATAACGTGGAAATTGCTCACAGAAACAATAAGTTTGGTTGTTGAAATTATTTATTTTGCAATTTTTTTTATTTGTGCTTTGCAACTATGAGTTAATACGCTTATTTCACTTCCTTTATGGTCTTCTATAGCTGTGCGCATATAATTATTATGCCTTGATTGCTACTGTTATTTACTTTTTTGGCTACATATAATTTAGTTAGACAAAGGTTAACGCACTCGATTACCGTAAACTCACCGTTTTTCTCTGTTATGCAAATTTATATTTTTATTCTTTCTCTTTTCTATTCATAGTTTTATGCTTACACTTTAAAAGGCGTTTCTTGCTTTATATTGTAGGGGAGATGATATTTTTCATTTTGTAATTCCTATTTCATTCACTTGATATGCTTTTGTAGTGACTTTGCTCTTATTGTTGTTGCCAGTTGTTTTAAAACATTTTTTATTTGTTTGTTAGCACATTTCTCCATCTCTTCAATCCCTTCCCACATTTACTTTTTCTCTTTGTTCTATGCCTACAGAATCTCTGGGATAAAATATATTATTAAAATTCATCTACTTTTTCAAGTTAATAACCAACTTCTGCGAACTTTTTTGTTGTTAGCATATATTATTCTTTAGTTCCTTGACCTTTGTTTGTAGATACACAGGGAAACTTATGTGAATATGCCACACAATTTCATATTTCGTAAGCTTACACTGTGTATGTGCTGCTCTGAGCTCATACTATGTGAAATTAGCACTCAAAATTAAATCAAAAATTTCAAAATTAGTGTTTTTGAATTATTATTTCATTAAGTCTGTGGAATATGACATTTAAATAATATTTATATATGATTTATCACTAATTTAACTAAATATGCAAGATTTATTCCTTTCGTAATTATTTTACAAATTTGAATTTAAAAAAAAAAATTTTTTTCAAATAAAACTTAGACAATAGAAATACAAAGAGTTTTACATACATATGTATGTGATAATGCATGCAATTATGACCCAAAATTTCATTCGTCACTGTTAAACACATTATGTTGACAGATTTCATAGTCAAATATATTTATTTTCATGCACACTGCTGCAGTTGTCACCCATCTCTCTCTCTCTCTGCTTCAGCTGTATTCCACAACTCAGCAATCACTTTTACAGTTAATTTTTGAACATTTGCCAAATCGTTAGTAATTTGTATGTCAATTTTAGACAACAAAACAAAAGTGGCCAAAAAATTAGCAAAAAATAAAAATAAAATAACGCTTATGACAGCACAACAGGTAAGCATAACAAAAATAAACGCTTTCTAAAAATAATACATAAATAATAATACAAAGAAAATACTTAGCTGATAGTTGACAGCTGACAGAAAAGCACAAAGCCAAGTATTATGCGCTTTGTGTGTTGTGACTTTGTAAAAAAAACATAAAAAATAGAAAAAAAAGCATGAAAAACAGCAAAGGAATTAACATTATCAGGGGCATCATAATTATAGTCAATTGTGACTAATACAACATTTGTCGAACTCTCACCGTGAGTGTGTCATGTTTTTTTTTCTTCTCTCCACAATATCACTCAACTGTTCTACATTGACATTTTCCCAATGACACGGTGCCACATGATTACTTGACACTTTCCGCCTGACAGCTAAGGTTGTTTGAAGCGCATTAAGTTTGCATAAACAACACAGAGATTTGGTGGTGAAACAGCAAGATGATTATCTCGCCATGTTTTTATGTATGCGCATGAAAAACTGTGAACATTTTACGCTTGAAACCGGTTAGAAAATGGTGACAGAAAGTTGAGCACCTGCGAGTGTTGGTGCTTTCACGTATGTACATGTGAGGGGGGTGTGCGCTTTCGTTGAAAAGTGGGTTAAGCTGTGCGCCATAAAATTTATATTTACTTGGAAAACTTCAACGGATATTAGTGATGGCAGTCGATATACCCCACTATACACCCTGCCAGCCAGGCCTAACCACTTTCCCCTCATGTTTCTTCAATTACTAACACCAACGCACACGTTTGGGTTGTTTTGTTTTTGTATTCGTACGTGTGAGGGGAATAGTGGTTAAAAAACTCACAAGCAGCTATGCTGGCCTATGGCAAACTCACCACTTTTTTTTACCACTTTTGTGGGTTTAAAAAACTTCGGTTTAACCAGCTTTTTCACCACCCTTGGCTGGCAGGGCATATATACATATATGGTATGTGTGTGTGTGTGCATTTTCTTTTTATAGTCATGCGGTAAGAGTTTTATTGGTTTTTTCTTTTTTTGGAAACTTAATTTTTATGTGTATGTGTGTGGTAAAAGTGTAAATATTGGCACTAAATTTTTAATGCTTTTGCAGAAAATATTTGAATTTAATGGCGCAGCAGTTGTGAGTGGAGATTTTATGCATATTCGCATGGTGAGAGGGGAGAGTGCTGAATTTGAATTTTTCATAAAAAAATTATGAAAGTTTCATATGTAAAACAGATGGCGGATTTTGGTTTTAAAACTTTTGAAATTTTCGAAAATAGTTTGCAAACACACACAGAGATTAAACATATATGAGTTTTTTTTTGGTACATATGAAAGTGAGGTTGCAATTTTATGATGTTCGAAATATGCCTCAAAATATTGCTACATATTCTATACACACTATTCTGAATATTATTTCATACTAAATATTTTTTCTTATAACTATTGAGATTTCTGATTGCAATCACTATATAAATATACAGCTATACTCCTATATCTTCATACAGCAATATAGAAATAAGTATAAATGTTTATGTGTCTTTCGAAATGCTCTCCATAAAAACTAGTTTCATTTAAATAACACTATTTTTGCGCCATTAATATTCTATTTCTGTTAATAGAGTGAACACGAAAACATGCAAGTCTCATGACACTACACTCTCGCGGCATTCATGCCGTTGTGATTAAAAGAAACCAAATGTTTATTTGTAGAAAAATATTTTCGTAGTATACCTGTGCTGTGTATATGTGCTACGCTTTCGAAAATAGTGCTGTGAGTAATGTTGGGTAAAAATGAATTTCTCGCAATTTGAATTTATGAGCTAATAAAACGGATAATATGCCGTACACCCACACAAACTTAGCATTCAAGGTAAGTAGCGCTAATATATATATTTGTATGTATGCTACTACTTCATAGTTGTGTGTTTGTAAGTGATGAGTTCGCTCATAAATATGTCTGCGGGTGCAGAAGGCTTTTATAATTAGCGTTTTATTTCCACTTTAGAAAAACTTAGCATGATCTCTTCATTGAACACCAAATGCTTGATGACATTAGTGGGATTACTAACACTATGACAATTGAAGCAATAAATGACGCAGTTTACTGTGTGTCAAAGTTGAGCGGGGAAACTGGATTTTATGCCGAGCAAATTTTGTTAATTCGAGTGACTTACTGACGTATATAATTTAAGCAAATTTTATAACTACGCACAAACAAATATAAGACAGACGCTTTTCTCACTGGAGACACGCGCAATATGTTAATATAAATATATCTGATAATAAATTTGAATAAATAAATTGAGTCATAAATTCCATTAACAGTCAACAGTTTGCGTAAAAGTGTTTGTGCGCTGAGATGTGTTGGTTTTTGATAAAATTCTGTGCCTAATAGTAGCTGAGATCAGAGAAGAGATCACTCATAATCTAGAGATCACATAAATATCAAAGGAGAGATAAGAGATCACTCATAATCTTAAAAACATGTCTCACTCGTGATCACATCTTAAATATTGGTGTAATGAATAACACCAATTTCAATGCTTAACATTTAGTTGCCAAATATTCTGAAAAATATTAAATATTCCTTTATTCTTAAATATTTGTCTTTTTTTTAATAATAGCTAATTTAAAACATCTGTCACCAGAAACAATGAAGTATAAGCAACATTACAAAGAACTTGTTTTGTCACAGGTAAGGCCGCACACCTTACAAAAAACGCGATCAAACGGACGGTTGTTAAGCACAACAACACATAGTCAGCGATATAGACCAATAATAATACCAAAATCTCAACACTATTTGGAAGATCGCCTAATGAGCGGCAGAAGTACTAAAACTACAACGCAAATCTTAACATGAGCGTGACACATTCCAACGAGAAATGTCATTAAGTGACGAGCGGTGGTCGACAGAAACGAGGTGAAAACGAAGAAAAAACAAACAAAAAAAAAAGTAAAAAAAAACATAAAAAATGGTAATAAAAAGAAACCAAAAAAGTTGTACAAAAAATATTTGAAAACATAAAAGAACATTGAATTTCCAAATTTCTTGTTTTCAACGCTTGTAGTACAACTATTTAAGTTGGACAAACGACATGAACTGATCGGCAAGATCTGAAATGATCGCGACGCTAGATTGCGCATTGTGAAATTATAAACTTTTTTACTTTTTTCCACCGCTGTTGATGAGTTTTAAAAATACGAAGGTGAATAATTCACTTTGTTTACTTTTATCGAACACACTACTGGATGGGTTTTGTTTTTGTGCTGCACCATTATTAATTTGCTGCTAATTTTTCATTGTGGTCAAACGAAAAATTAGGTATTTGGTCATTTCTCAGTTGCCACGAAATGCTTGAGAAATGCATTAATCTGCGCTAAGCAATTAATAAAGTATATTGCAGTAAGTAATGTACGCGAGAAGTTTATTTTTTATATTTTTTTCTTAAATCGTTTGTATACGTTTTTTTGTACACTTAAGCGCTGCGGATTATCTTGTGATTCGATCTAAATATTTTTATGTTTTTGTGTATTTCAATATACATATTTCTAAGCTGATTCTTTTATAGTTTCCCGTGATCTGGCTCTTGTTACCGTACAAACCAAAAGCGAGTTTTATTGAATTAGTCAAGTCGTTAAAACTCGTGGCAATTGGTAATTATGTATAGTAGAAACGTTGGAATATTCATTTGTGTGAGCATTTGAAATTTATATAAGCAAACACATATGTATATTATTTATATATTTCGGTGCATAAATTTAAATTAGCAAATCGTTAAAGATATGCAATTAACTTAGTTCGACAGGTTTGAAAGCGAAACATTTAAATTTCCAAATAACTATTAAAAATTATTGACTAAAAGGTCGAAGAATCACAAATAGCTTGAAGACTTTTTGAATGCTTTGCTTCTAACAGCTGCTTGTAGAAAAAAATTAAAAAAAATTTAATTGGTTATTCGTTGTTTTCTGCAATATGGTATTCATATTATTCATACATACATATATATAAATACCAGAAATAATAAACAAAAAAAGGTTAGAGGTATTTACTACACAGAAGAAGTTGAGTTGTTTCCGAGAAATTGTTCTGCATTTATATATCCTATTTAAAGTCTGCTAGATAATTAACCAAATATTTAACAAATATTTTGCCAAAATAAATTTCCAATTATTCCAAAGCGCGTATGTATCGTACATACCAAACTTAATAGAGCATGAAACATTGCGAAATTTCTCAACGTTCTTCACACTTCATTGCCAGAAGAATATATAAATTTTCATAATTATAAACATTGCGAGAGGAAATGAAAAATAATTGGTAAACACGAATACTTTAAAACTCACTTTACAATAGCCGATACTTCAAAACAATTATTTGCAAATATAAAACAAATTCCTGGCAAAGTATGGAAATTACGTGAATTTCAACGTAAACAAATAGCAATTAATAGAAAGAAATGTATTATATTATATAAGTGTTTTCATATTAACCTGAAGTAAGTGGTGCTGGGTCAGATCGACCCAAAAAGCGATAATTACGTTAGCTAACATTGCATATTTTTTAAAATTTAAGATTTAATTTTTTTTTTAATTGTAAAATTTTTTTATAAATATTCGAGAGCAAATAAATACATTTCTACTTTTAGGTATATATATAATTATTATAAACACACATAATTTATATACTTTTTGGCAAATAACTATGAAATAATTATACTCAAAACTATTCCATGATTTTTTGTTGTTTCAACTCAATTTTTTAAATAAATATATTTTTTTTTTGTTATTTGGCAGCTCAGCGGATTTTTTAAGGTAATTAGTGAGCTGTAGTTAATTATTTAAGGCGATAAGTAGCAGCACGAGTACAAAAGCAACAAAATTATATTATACATTTCGCGCTCGAAAATGAGTTTGGCATGTGTGTATAAGTAATTTGAAATTTTGCTTACGATTTAGAAGTGGCATATTCAATTTTCTAATGGTTGTATACATACATTGTCACCTACCTGTAAAGATAAAGAACAAAGAAAGAAACGTGATTAGCATGAGTTACAAAAATATAATAAATTTATTAAAAAAAATAAATAAATAAATAACAAAAAAAAATATTTTTATATAATAAATATAAAAAAAAATATTATATAGTAAAAATATCCAAATAAAATGTAAATAATGTGATTTTATAATATTTGCAATTCCCGTTATTTTTTGAACAGACCTCTAAAGAGTAGTAATAAAGTACTAAAGATAGTAATTATTTTATTGTTTTTTTTTATAATTATTTTTTACCAAGAGCAATAAAGTAATAAATCCTGCAATCAACATCATATAAGTATATTACACAAATATATAATTAAATGCAATTAACTATACACGTATGTATATGAAACATGAAAGATCAAACACCTTGTGTTAACAACTACGCAACAACAAGAAAAATTTGTTGTATTTAAAAAATTCAAAATCAATTAAAATTCAGTGTATACAGTGAGTATTTTTCGGTGCAAATACAAATTTATTTTTAATTTATGTGTATAAATCAATACAGGAATTAACAAATGCGCGCCCTCTGTTTGTTTGAACAGCACCCAAGGCGAAAAATCTCAATTTAACCCACGTATATTTATAATTAATATATAAACAACATATATTTTGGTGTATGCATTCCCATACAAGCCAAATAAAATAAAACAAACAAATCAATGTAATATTGAAACATTGTGTAGTGGGTGCTCACAGCGACGTTAAGTAAACAGTAAATTCGATTGAATTGCCAGACGAACGCATTAAAACTGCAACTGAAGGGCAGCGAAAAAAGCATGATGAGGGCACAGCAAATGTTAAAAGTTACCACAGATTATTTTTGATCTGCTGCAGATTTTATACGGAAAGTATGGAAATTTAAATAAAAATTGGACAGCCGACACTCAAAGCGTTAAAGGGTCACAAGCAAAATGATTGCGAGGATTTTTTTTTTTTGGTTTTTTGAATGAGTGAATGAAGCCATACTTCAAAATAAAGACTAACAAGCGAAAGTAAAAAAGAATTAAAAAATAAATAAAGTAAAATACGCTATTAATTCGCATGTATGTCTATGAGAAACACTGGCTATCAAATGAAAAGAGAACAAACAGAAAAAATGTTTAATATCAACTGTATAAAAACCAAAAATAAAATGCAGAATAATGTCAGTGTACACGTCAGAACAACAGCCTATAATGAAAGCTTGAAATGAAAAACGAGGAGAAAAAAAAATTCAAATTGAATTAAATTTCAATCACATAGTCATGTTGCTGAAATATTCATACAATAAATACAATTATACAACTATATAAAACATATTTTCACTCAAACGCACGACTGAACTGTTGATGATGCGCGGTTCAACAGTGCGTATACGTAATATTCTCAAAACAATTAAATTGTACACAATCACAGTGAACAGCACTATTAACAGACAGTCGTTGTCTATATTTAAAGCATGCTGCGGCAAAACACTTGAACTTCAAATACGTGACAAGACACTTCAATATTAATTTGTCGCGAAAAACACGTTGATTTCTGAGCATGTTGACTAAGAATCTCTAATGATACCACCAAAAAGATAACATAGACATATGTACGCTCAACAATAACAACACAGTCCATCAATAAATTGAAAATCATATTGAAGCTACAACCTTACTGAACTGAATGTCGTAAAACCATAATACTTCCCCTGCCTCAATGTGCACGCGCGCAACCATAATGGCGTTACGTGAGTTGCTCGAGTGTTACACGGATCTATGGTTACCCAGCTGCCGGTTTGGAAAATTGTATAGGCGCATACATAAATATATATGTATGTATATGCAAGTGCGCGTTTGGCATCCTGTTTTTAATGTGGAAATTTCACGTTCTCGTCGCTATAAAAAATGTAAAACCCTTTTACGCATTCTCGAGCACGCACTGGCTACACATGATGCGACATCGAGTGTCGAGTCGCGCTTGAAAATCGACAATGGTGTAAGGCGCACACATTTATAAAGTTACTTTCATATATGTGTGTATATAAAAATATATTTATATAATTAGTGTTGTGTACAGTAAATATGTGAAGAACAATGGTGGCGAAAGGGAGTAGTAGAATACTATTGTAGATAAGATAAAGTTTATGAGTGCCGAGTTACATATCATTTAATAAGCTTCCGTTGGCGCGAAATTTAAGTATTTTCGCAAGATTCTTAAAATCGTAAATACAAAACTAACTAAAAAATTTTAAAATATGTTCAATAATTGTGATTGAAGAAAAGTACAGATAAAGTCACGCGATTATTCAAATTAAATAAAATAGTAAAATGATTGACATAATAGCAAATAAAATACAAAATATTTAACAGTTTTGTACAATTGGAAACTTTTCAGATTTTTGAAAATTCCCGTTATTTTTTGAACACACCTCATATATGCTACAGAGATATAGAGATATCTTCGACGCCATATCCAATTTGCTGAGAAGCTTTTGCTCTATGGACTTTATCTTATTATTAGAGAGATACCTTCGACACCATATCCAATTTACTTCGAAACTTGCGTTCGGTAGGCTTTATCTGATTTTATACGAATCCTATTTATGCTTCACACCATATATGAACGAATGAGCAAGTGTAACCTGCTTCTGTGAAATATTGCGGCAAACACTTGACCTGTAAACGTGTCAAACGCCGGTGATTGCATAAAATTTTACATATTTGCTTGTGCATGAACAGTTTGACACTATTTCTAGAAACAGAGTTGATTTTGTATGCATTTGTAAGCAGCTGTTGCAGCTCTCTATCTCTCTCTATAATTTATTTACTTTGCTGTTGGCAATCTTTTTGATAAAATAAATATGTAGATATAAAGCAGTCAACTGTAAATTTGAATTAATGAAGTTTCTTGGCCCTAAAACCATTTGTGACAGCAAAAACAGTTGCATTTTTGAGTTATTTTTTTATATAAAATAAATGCCTAAAAACATAACAAAATTTACATAAAATAATTAAAGTGCAGCAAGCACAGCCAGGCTAGTGTATTTACAGCGTATGGTGTTGTGCTTGAAACATGCGAATTTTCACACATTTTCATTTGCAACTCTGTTGCTACAATTGAATTTTATTATTTCAGGTTTTTATGTTTTTTTGTTTTTGGACACAAATCTGCCATACACGTTGACAGGCAGTGGCCACAAACCATCAGATGTGGTGATTTTACATGGACGCTGTAATCGAAAAGGAACCACACACACACACACACATGTACATACATACACACGCAAAGCTATCTGCCTGCGTAAAACCACAACAAACGGTAGTTACAATGTTGTATAAATCGGTGCGCGCTGCAGTATATAAGCTGTGGAATGCGCGCACAACTCAGCTACAACAACAAGAAAGACAAAGACACATACATAAGAGTTGAGTTGTACCTTTTTCAGGCAATTGTTGAGTTCACTTTCCTTTTATTTTTGGTTTTTTTTTACTACGTTGAACTCCAACCACAACAACGCATATGCTTGCCACAACCAAAAGCAGAAAAAACGCAATAAAGATGTAGCAGCACGCAGCGCAATGAAATTTGCATTGATGTTGCTGACAGCCTGAAACACACACACACATATCCACAGATAGCCACACAGCTGATGTACACTGTCAAGTGACAAATATTCAAAAGAATTGCGCCAAGGGTCCTACGGTGGGCCTCCTAACGGGTGGCCTGCGGTAGTCAGTAAAATGTTGCTGTGTATGTACATATGTATGCAGCGCCACTGTGCTTTTGTTTGCAGGACTCTATGATTTATTAATCTGCGTATGCATAAATTCTTTATTGTTCGGTACGGAGCGCAGCGCAAAGCGCCACAAATAAAATATCAGCAAAAAAAATATGTGACAAAGGCGATAAAATTGATGTCCTTTTCACTGCTTGCCGCATTGACGAATTTTCAGCGCGTTTGCTATGCCACACAATACATATGTGCTGGGAATGCGGTAGGAAACTCATTTTGATTTTTTGTTTGGCCTTATTTACATACATACATAGTTGCTCCTTGCTCCTTATATACTGCTGTGCAAATATGTGGCAACAGCGAGTGGCATTTGAAAGCGCACACCACCATCGACATGCCTGAGCCGCTGAGCAACAACAAAAAATGTTAGTCCGTGAATCACTTTCATTGTATGCTGTTGTTGCAAATGTATTATGTTATATGAGTATGTCAGTATGTGGCACGGTTAGCGCAATTAGCGTTGGACAGTGGGTCAAAACGCAGCGGCAGGTTTTCACGCCTTTTTTGTGCCGCATTGAACTGCTGTTGTTTTCGATCACTACGAATGAGCTGCCATAGCGAATGCTTTAACTAATTAGAGCAGTTATTGTTGTTGCCGCAATGGCGACACTTCGAATGTGGTATTGTGAAGTTTTTCGCCATCACTTATTAATATTTCACTTAAAAGTTTTATGTAAATACATTCGAGAAATGTAGATTTTCATGGTAGCACAACTGTATCTAATAGTGGATGGATACGCGATTTGTCGCATATTGCACCGCTAATTAGCGCATTAGTTAAAGAATTATGTAAACAGCAGTGACAGATGACAAGTGACAGGTGACAGTTAGTTAATCCAGTAGGATTACTACACTATAGATAGGATTTGGTCCACTTATGGAATCTAACATATATTTAATTATTTATATTAAACTTTTTAATAACTGTAAATAATAATGACGATTCTAATAAGCAGAATTTTCGAAAATCGAAAGTGATTATTGAAATTTTTGACAAAAATGAAATTTCGAAAAAAAAAATTTTACTAATTGATTCAATAGTTCGAAACGAATTTGAATTTTAAAAACTCATTAATATGCGATTAATATAGTATTAACACTTTTCTTTTAAAACATATTTAGTACTCATTAGGCGTCCAAATTTCATTAGAAAGCTGTGTGACTGCATTTTCCTAATGACTTGAAAGTCAAACCCAAACTTTCTACAAAGGAATTCAACACTTAAATATGCAGCTAATTAACTTTTATATTTTATTTCAAAAAGTTTTTCTAAATCGCACTACAGGACGTTAGTTGTAAGTGTATGAGTATTGGATTCTTCTGGCTAAAGTTTGGATTAGTTATAGAATCCTCAAAAGACATGCATTTAATACAAGAAAATCTGTAGAGTTCGGAAAGCAGCAAATTACAGTTTAAAGCGACAGCAAACTTTAAGGCCACTCATTACACTGCTCCCACTGCCCACCCAAGTACGCACACAAAGCACAGAGTGTAGTGCATAATAATGGCACATATTAAGTATTCAACATGCATAATTCATAAAGTCAATGTAATCCGTGAAGATTGCTGCCACTCATTGGGCACACAATTTGTAGTTATTTAACCTTAGAGAAGTTTCAACACTCAATATTCATGCGAACAGCATATTTCAAATGGCACATACATACATACATACCAAACGCCGAGGCATAGCGGCAAGACCCTGAACGGAAAACGGCAAATGCTCGTTCATGCAAAATTTACAAACAGCACTTTCACGGGTAATGAAGTCTCAAACACAAAATTGCTTCCTTGTAAGCTTGTTCCAGCCTTCCAGTTTGTGGGTAACATGCTGACACGCCTACAACAACTAACGCACACACAAATGATAGAAACATACATATGGTTGATGGGCGAACACAAGGCAGCCACCCGCTAACCGAAACCGAAACCGAAAATGATATCGGGAATTACAAGCGCATAAATTTTACAAAGCGGAAAATATGGAAAAATGATTGTAAAGTATGTGAGGCAAGCAAGCGAGCGAGCAGCAGCCATTCATTTATGTAGCTTTAGAATCACATTTTTGGGCCAGTTACAAAAGGGTGCTTGCGCAGCGCAGTATAGACGCGATGTGGTTATGAGAATGAAGATGAAACTAACAACACAACGAGTGTAACTGCAGGATAAAATATGTTAAAGAGACTGTCTGCCTTTGCTTCTGGCTGGATGTGGCATGCGGTGAAGCATTTACATTTTTTCCTTAACCAACGCTGGCACTATCTCGTACTTACTCATTTTTGTGGGCGTGCGTGTCATGTTTAAGGCGACTGAACGAAGGCTTGGTATTTGAACAAAGAAGCAACAGCGCTGAAGACAATGTTGGTGGTTCGACTGGTATATAATCATTGAGGGCTAGGAATTGTAGATGAGTATTGTTTTGTTGGAAATTTTTCGGTTGAAATAATTGTTTCCATGACCAATATCGGCTAAAATAGCTGTTTTAAATCGATAATATAATTGTGTTTTTGAGAAATTTTCGAATTTAATATATTAATATTTAACGAATAATTTCCAAAAAAATGTTGTTATTATTATCCATATTCCCCAGAAATAATTCCATGTAACGTTTTTCTATTTCCAAAAATAAAGAGCACCTTTAAAGGCCATAGTTTTACAATCATACGAGAAATCGCTAAAAGAGCCAAAGATTATACCAAAAATTGTGTTTGAGAAGTTTTTCGACGATTGGAAGACTAATAATGAAAGACGACATCATTAATATAAAATAATTAATAAAGATTTTTTCAAAACCGAAAATTCCCGTTATTTTTTGAACACACCTCGTCGTATATCTATATTTTATTCCCATTATACCCTCATTATTTATTAAGCATCGCCATGACAGCAAATACTGCTCCCGACAGACCTTTATACAACGGTATAATTTCCCAAACCCGCATAATCAATTCTAATGTCAATTTAATTTCTTGTGTCAACAACACTATGACACGCCCTTCTTACACCCCTGTCACTGTCGAGTGCGCTTCACATTCAGACGCACATTTAAAGACACTTATATAAAAATGTGCTTAACAAACCACTTCATGTGGAATCCCGCTAAATCAATCCTTTCGCTTAATTATCTACATATGCACACACTTTCCTATGTTATGCCATCAGGGATGAAAGTGTGTGTGAGAAACGAAAAGAAGCGTGAATGCAACTGCTCAGGGAGAACAGAGTGGAAAGTAATCACGTGCGACTGGCAACACGTGTCAAACACATACAACCACCAAGTGACAGGCGGATGAGGTGTTGAGGGCTCCAGTAGAGAAAACGGGTGAGCAGCATGAAAGCGTTGCGGGAACGATAAGAAGTGTTTGAAAAGAAATAAAAAAAAAACATGAAAGGGTTCAACTTGAATGACTGCTGGATTAGTGCAACTAATTGAATGAGAGTTACTTACACAGCGCAAATAAAAACTATGAAATAAAATAGAGGCGCGTAAGATAAAACTGGATTTCTATAAGCGTAGATTGATGAAAAAATCGGCGTTTTTTAAGGAAAGAAGAGTATATCACATTTCAAACTAACTGTCAAAGTGTATTTATGTATTTGGTAGCGTGGAAATATGGAAAACACAAATAAGAACACGGCTGCTGCATTTCTTCATTTCATGAAGATAAGTGGCAGTTTTTAAAGAAGCCATGCTAAAATAAAGGAAGCAACAAACTGTTAGTGTGTGCACACTTTGACAGTGACAGAGAAGTGTTAGCCACGCGCTAACAAGCTGAGTAGAAATTGACCATACAAAAAAGGACTCGAACGCTTGTATAAGCCTGAGAAATTGATAAACTATCTGGTGATTGACTTGCAAGATTATCTGCTGCAGCGTATGCTTGTGTGTAGTTTCAATTTTTCAAATACACTATTGATTCACTTTATCGCTTGTCAGCGCAGTGTGCACGCTCGCCCTACCTTGCCCTTCCTGTACAAACGCCTACACATATCTTGTCGAGTTTCTTTTGCAGTTGCTAACTTATCGCTACAATCCAACGCCATGTCAGCGCTATCGCACAACAGCGGAACGACGGTATATGTATCCCCGCCCACACTTATGCAGACTATGATATGCTTGTTTTGCCATTTCCAGGCGGTATTAGCATGTGTTGTCAACGATAGGAAATCTTTTTTTGCGGTTTACTTACAGTTAAGGGTCACACGCAAGCCATCAAGCGTGCGATTTTCCTTCCGCTTGTGGCGGAGTGCTGTAGATTGTGAGTTACAAGCACAACGCATAAACATATTGATTCCGATGAGTATAAAAAATGTCAGAAGAAATCGAAAATATCTAAAAAAGCGATATAAAAATAGTTATAAATCTACAACTCAATAGTAACACTATCCAACTTAGTGCCGTTGAAGAAATGAAGGTGTTTTTGTAGTCCTGTGGCACAACCGTATGTCAACAATGGCGCATCTAATGATCAGATAACAATATTGATATGCTTCAGTTGATCCTTCAGCTGTGAACAAGTTCTTATCCCCGTAGGTAAGCGCCTTTCAGCGTTGTGCAACACATGCGACATGTTGCAATTTATCTAATGATGTTGCAGTTCTTGCGGCAGCACTTTATCTGCGCACTGACGTCGTATTGTTCCTGTCACTCTCGAGTGATGCACACTGCTGCCCAGTGGAGATTTTAATTTTACCCTTTAATGCTGTAAAATCTTTGAAATCGTGAAACATAATAGTGAAAGCATATGTGGGGCCGACCAAAGCATTGTTTGTAGCAACTAAACCACAATGCGCAGTGTGTCTGATTTGTGTTGCCGCTGCCGACACGCCTTCCACCCGACGACCATTTGCCTACTGCAAAATGCAAGTAGATATGCGCTTGTGAGCGAACCAATGTTAGTGGCTAGTAGCATGAGTTAGCGATTTTCAGCAGCGTTATAGAACAACAATGCACGAACACGCCATGGCTTGGTAAACCATTTTTGGTCTGAGAACTTTTATTTATATTCTTATGTGCGCTATTTTATTTTTATTTTTTTTATTTTTTTTTTTTTTTTTCTAACGCTGAAGTGTCAGAAATTTTCGCTCTGCCTTTCAGTGGCTTCTTTGTTTCGACATTTTTCATTTGTTTTCTTTATTCTTTTGCTTTCTGCAGCTGCATTTAACGTCTTTTGCCGTTTCACAGCGCTTTTGCTGCTTTCGTTCTGGTAATAAAACTTGAAAATTGATGGTTTTTAAGCGAATATTGACAGCGAGTGAAACGAAAGAGTAAAAGAAAACGAAATGCAAAGAAAAATAAAATAAAAATGAAGTAATACACTTAAATAAATATAAATATACAACAGCAAAATATGCAAGTAAAATATATGCGCTGTGTCCGCACTGCAATACAATTTGTCTTGGCGTTATGGTCAAGCTTAATGCGCTAGCGAACTAGTGTTGAAAAACTATGCAGACTTGATAGAAGTTAAAATTGAGGTTCATAAATATCTTTGGAAAATTAAAATGAATAGACAAATAAATAAATTTGTTTGTGGTAAAATGAAAATAGAAATTTATTGGTGTTGTTATTGTTGTAGTGACATAAAAAAATTTCAAAAAATTAAAGTGGAGCACAATACTTTCAAGTTGACAAATTCCTGCTGAAAGTTCCGGAACCACTCAACTTCAACTTGTTAAAATCGATAATTGAGAGAACGCTGAGATATAATATTTAGAATAGTTGATCGAAATGCTTACAGAAATGTTTAGTAAGCAAATATAAAATTCTAAATCATACACGTGATCTCATATATATAATATTTTCTTATACACCAAAAACCAGTTCCAGGAATTAGCGTTAATTACTTAACTAATTAAACCGGCAGGAATGACACGGGGTCTCTCTAGACCCAACATTTTGAAGTTTGAAGTAAGTTTCATCAGCTGATTAATTTTTTTAGCAGCGACATCTACCCTAGCATTTTTTATTTATCAAAAAAATTAAACCAATCGCAGACAAAGAACGTATATAGTACGTCTTTGTCGCAAAGTTGCATTTCGATTTCAATTCGATTAGAATTCAATAACAAATGGTAAATCGATCTTAATAAGCGTTTTAATCGAGCAGAGGACGGTTAATTGATCAATTAGCTCCTGTCTAAAAACGGCTCCATATTGCCTTATTCTTTCTCTATATTCTCACAACCTATACTTTATCGTACCATATCTAGCAAAGAACTCTGGAGAAACAAATTTTTCATTTACTTACCCTTTATATCACATAAAACACTCTAAATTCATATTGCTATTGTCGCAATGTTAATTTCTATTTCGAATTGTGTATATTATTGTCGCTTAAGGATTTACAGAAAATTGCTTTTTTATGTTTGTGACAACTGTTAATTGAATGTCTGGAAGTTGTAATTTTCAAACGGTAAGCTTTCACTGGCGCAGGAAAAGCGCAAGCAAGAATGGTCAGTAGTAATTAAGGGTATAGCTGGAAGCTTTATATTCAAAATAAATTAATGAAAAAACACGTAACAGTTGAGAGCACATTTCAAGCATAGCGGAGACACGGCCAACGAGCCGTGAATGTACATAAAATGTACCAGTTGAGGACCCTACTTTAATTGATTTTTGCAATTTCAACTTTTCCGACTCTTTTTTCTTATAGAGCGCACATTAAATAAAATTGTATTTCGGGCTGGCAACACATTATCTTTAATTGTTTGCATCAACAAATTTGGAAAAAATACAGCAAGCAGAAAAAAATCACAGAATTTTGTCAAAATATTACCAAATTCATGTTGTTATTATTATTAATGTAGTGACTAGCGCTTGCATGGCACATTGAGAGGCACTCGCCGCATTAGAGTGCTGCCTACAAATTGCAATAAAACTGGAAGTATGTGCAGTGAATACCCCGAGCGCATGATAAATTCACAAGCATATGAAGGCAATGTATGTCAGCTTTTGATGTCGAGTTACTAGTTGCCGCATACTATTTCATAGTTTTGTATGTGCATAGCTCGTAGTATGTTATTGTTGTTGTTATTTGAGAACAAATTTTACTAAATAAATGTGGCATGGCTGTCAAAGTGAATTACGGCGCCTGTGTAACATAATACCAGTTATACTACATAGTACATATGTTTGCACGGCTTGCCGCTGTGGCTGTGGCTGCGGCAGTGGCGTTGGCATAAATGCAGTGGAGAAAATTCCCACGACGAGCATTCTTGCGTTGGAGCTTTTGAATGAAAGCACTACAGAGACGCTTATAGACATATTTAAGTTTATGAAAGCAAATAAAATTTAATAAAAATAATAAAAGCAAATAAAACAACAAAAATATTTGTATAAGAGAAGGAAGAAAGAAGAAATAAGAAAAAGGATAATAAAAAATCACACAGACAGCTCAGTAATGGCAAATAAACGTAAGTATGCGAATGCCACGTACGCATGTTATGTAGTTATGTGCTATGTTGTTAGTGGAACCCATTGGTTTGGCATGCTTTAGAGCTAAGAGATTTGCTGCAACATATGTAAAATGGATTTTCGTCATTGTTGGAAGGCATAGCGTAAAAAAATATGCAGTATGTAAGCTGCCGGGTTTCTGAATATGCAGTAACAATGTTGGGAGCAACGCAAAAATCCATAAGTACATAGTTCGGCTGGTGCATAGAGCGTAAGATATATTTGTATAGATGGCTTTCGATAATATAAATTGTTGAGAGCGTCTTTAAGTACACATGAGAGGTTTAAAATACCTATGTAGTGATAGTTACATTGCTATGTAAATCAATTCAAATATTTGAGGTGTGATAAAGAGGTTCTATTCGAAAGACTAATAACTGTGTGTGACTCGCTTTAGTAAGCTCAATTTTTGTTATAATATAGCTACGTAATGCTATGTTATGTTATGTTACGTTAAGTAAAGTTATGTACATTTTTAAATTTTTTGTTATAATATAGGTACGTAATGCTATTTATGTTATGTTACGTTAAGTAAATTTATGTTACGGTAAGTAAATTTATGTTACGTTAAGTAAAGTTATGTACATTTTTAAATTTTTTACATTTTTATTTAAACTTTTTTTTTGCATTTATTTTTCAATTGTTTTTTTATAAAATTTTATTTTATTTTATGTAATTTCAATTAACGATTTTTTACTCCGTTACGTAATGTGCAACTTGATTTTAATTATGTGATTTTATTGCATATTACGTGCTGATATTGACTAATTTAAAATTATATAATTTCCATTAAATTTTTTTACAATTATAATAATTTAATAATCATTTAAATAAAATTATGCCTTGTTTACTACTTTTTTGCGTCAATATAACGTATTTTTTTTATTCCAATTCGTTACAAAAAAATATGTATTTCACTCATACAAAGTACAAATATATATGTATATCTATATCATAAAGTATAAATCTATATCATATATAATAAATCTCCTAAAAAAACAGAGAATTCAACTGCTAACAAAACCATTAACACAATGCGCACGAACGAGTTCTAATGACTACGTGCGGTCACACACCAGCAGGAAGAAGGTTAGCAGCAGATGGTCTAACGTAAGTAAACGGCATGCGATGGCAAGGGAAAACTGCGAATATTACAAAAGCGGATTTGCTGCGGTGAGTGGTTTGTCACTGGCATCGATGACCAAAGCATAAAGCCACACACGTATATATACGCGAAGCGCAATAACACCATTGTTTCTGGCAAATGGAGGAGGAAACTAGACGAAATTTTAGTGAAATTGGCAAACTAAATGCTTGTGGATTTTTTGCTCTGTAACATTCTTGCCTCTCCCACCTACTTGTATTCTGCCACACTCGATTTGGCGACAGTAACAAACGTGTGCTTGCGACCACCACCATTTGTGAGGGCATAATAGTAAATTGAATCACGTGACTGACCTAGCCAAAAGTCAGAGATTATAGTAATTATCTTGCCACAGTTAAGATAAAGTTACAAACTAGCCACTGTGCACTCAGCAAGATACATAATTTAGCAATCGCTTCCATCGGACGGCATTTATAGCACATGTGTAGCATAGTTTTTGGCGTCTGCCCTCATGGATGTGTAGCAATTGCAGCCAAATTTTTACACAAAGCCAGCAAAAATTAATTAAGTTGGAAGTGTGACAATAAACGGCATACAACTTATGGTGGGCGAGCGTAAATAAGAGAACATTCACCAAGATATTGGCAATTTTGTAGCTAACAGATGAGTTGGCTCTAATGCCTGATGACTTCGTAGCAGATATTGCCAATAATGAAAGTGGGCGCATTAGATGAGCGCTTCGATTTGACTTTAATACAACTTTTTTGTTCATGGAAAATTTTTATTTGAAAAATAGTTTAGTTTATTTCTCGATTTTATTTTCCAAATGAACCACTCGAAAGTTTTCAGGGTGAAAATTCATAAGAACACACAATGAGTGTTAAAAAATTCCAAAAATTTTCATGTTTGTGTTTTTATTATTATTTTTGCTTTTTTTTTTCCATATTTTTTCACTTTAATTAAAGCAAAGTTGAGTGTAAAATGATGCCAGCGCGTATATATGTTTGTACAATATAAGCCAAACGGCTATAGCAACCATGCGTGCATTCAACACATGAGGGTCGCGCATTCCAAATATTTATGTATTTCATACATCAAGGCAAGTAGCTGTCTGATGCTTTGCTTCTGCTTAAGGGTGGGTCGTGTCGTTCGTGGTGGCAAGGTTAATAGCCACTTGACAGGCGTAGCGCTATTGATGTGTGCCACTTCTCAGCGTTAGTCGTTGACTTTGTTTGCTTACTGCGTAGGGTTCTTGTTTATTTTTTATTTTCTCTTTGCAGAACAAGCTGACATACTTATATATGTATGTACTTGTGAAAATCAAATAAAGATTTTTGTAATTCGAGCGAATTTAATTATTTTTTACGCCTAAATTCAAATACAAACTACGAAGTATTTCTAGCAAATAGAAATTGTATTTATTTTCACACGACAGTGTCGCTTGAGTAATGCTTCACTTCTCTTAGAGTCAGTCCTTTATATATATTAAATTAAATCAATCTGCGACGGCATTTGTAAAAAGTATCAAACTCTTCTATGTTCTTAGTGTTCTCTGTCATGTCAACCTACAATCATTCTTATGCCTTCTCTGCTATAAATAACTTCCTGCTTTAAGTTCACCTTAGAAAAAAACACTTAATGAATTACTTCTATAAGCCAAATTTGCCATGGAAACTGTGTTGGCATATAATTATGTAATAATAGAAGAAGACCGTAGATAAAAACATCAAAGGGCTATCAAAATAGTGCAAGAAAGAAAGGCGAAATGGATGAAGTAGGGGAAGAAGAGTAGTAAAAATATGTATATATGCGAGTATATACACAGTTATACACATTAAGGTAGCATAAATTTTGAGAATTAGTCTGCGGAAGTTGTGTTGTTTAAATTCCCACAATTGTGGTAGTCAACTAGCTGGGGATAACAACTTTTAAGCCACATACATATATAGATGTAAGCCTAGAGCATGACTTTTATTTTAATTATGAGTTTTCCAAATATTATTCTTTTCCAACACATTACTGCAGTTCCTTGTAATTTTTTCCCATTCTCCGCTTTACGCAACTGTAACATGTTGATTACACGCTTTCGTGGAACTGTTTATTTTTATACAAATAAAAAAACAAAAATGTTTTAAGCCGGAACTGCATACGCAGCAAGCTGTTGTTTTCCACCGGAACAGCTGAGCCAGTCAGTAACCAACTAATGAAGGCATTGTTAAACCACTCGTCGGCTGAAAAGTGGAATTCTTTACAATGCTACTTGCAGCTTGCTTTCACCAACTTATTTGGTACACGGATTTTACGTTCTTCTTCGCTTCTGCTGCCTTCTTACGATGCATGCCTGTTATGTTCTTAGTATAATAATGACTTTACTCAGAAAAGATATGTATGTATATGTAGTACTTGTCTGTAGACGGCAGATTATTTTATTCACTTATATGGTTCTTGTTCTTGCATATCACCTCCCCCTGACTACACAGCAAGTATGTGTTCTTACGTACATATGTATGTATTCATATTATATGTGGACCACATACCACAAGTACGTGTAACTGTCACACAGCAGCCGCAGACGAGTAATGAGGAAATGACATCTGCTTTTTTATTTTCTTTCGAGTACTCAGTCCCCACACCCTGTTGTGAATTGCAATAAATGACATGCGACGAAATGCACATTTGGTTGTGTTCTATAAACCCACATACAACGCGGGCATCATCAGCATAGATCTACATTAGTGTGGCTATGTACATAGATATGTTCATCTATGCATGTATATCATAGGTATGATATTGCACTTGGTTTCCATACGGTTAATATAACTGTTCATTTACACATGCACAGATATATATCTTATGTGAATGCTCATATAATGCAAGAATTTTAGATACAAACAATTTTACATACATAGACAAGCACAAAAAGCTGCCTCTCTATGTATGCACCTAACCTAACTTTTTTGCACAACTATAAAATCTGACAATTGCAAATGAAAATACATTCACATATGTTTTTATGTGTGTCAGTAAGTATGCCATTATTGGAAAAAAAAGTTCCTTTCTGTCTTTTCTTTGCATTGAAAAGTAGGTTAAATATACTTGCAGAGCTGTCGGTGCCATGTTGATGACTTGCCGCTGTTCGTGAGCAGCAAGTGATTGTCAGTCAAGCATTTGGTCGTCGCTGATTTCCACATTGTTGTCGTATGATACTAGAAACCATCGAATGTATGTACATAAAACACTAATATGCATTCTAATGCATTCCTTTCTCTAACACACATGGGCAATCACTTACATACATATAAGCAAATGCATACAACTACCTATTTGCCGCTAATGTCATGGCTAGTTTCACCAATGCGCTCGTCTGTTTGTCAATTGCAAGCGAGCATACGCTTTTGATGATCCTCTTTTAGTGATATATAAGTAGTTTGTTGCAATTTTGTAGTGATTTGTACATATTTAAACAGCCTTTCTTTGTTTTTTTTTATATTTCGCGAAAGGTAAGAGTAGCTTTGCTTGCTACTTCTGACGACCATTTGGCAAATCCATTGTTGGCGCCATAAACTGGGGTGAAAATTTTGGTGAAAGCTTTCGAAATTTAGAATTGAGTAAGACCTTGTCAATCATTTTGAATGAATTAGTAGGAAATTTAGAAAGTAATTCGCAGTAGTAACATGCGATGTGTTGTCTAAACACGTGGTTGTCATGTAAAAAACTGCGAAAAACTGCTTTACAGATAAAATTGTATAAAAAGATGAAAACGATACGCTAAAAATTAGATATGTCTCTCTATTTTAAATTTACTAAAAATTGATCACATCTCCAACCGAAGTACGACTTAAGTTTTTGTATTATAACACAATATTTATAGCATGATGTGATATCATTCTCAGAAATCCTTAGTCACATGTCATGGATAATAAATTTTCGAAGGCAAACACTTTAAATTTAATATATTATATCGTATTTATCAGTTATCGACAGTTTTTTTCAATCAATATTACGAAATCAGTAACTTTAACATCACATGTGATCAGAAGTCACATGATTAAAAAAAAATATAAAAAATACCAAAAAAGTTGCCAACATTGATTTTTAAACTATTTAACTCTAATAAGCTTGAGTTTTGCTAGAAATAACCGCCCTAAAATAAGGTATTGGCATGTGATATGTCAACAAGTGATGTCACAACATGTAATCAAATGGTATGTAGCGTCGACAAAATTTTTTGCATACAAACGATTGCTTTTAAATATAAATTACTTAGCATTTTTTCATTGGCATAACATCACGTAATACATATAAACCTAATTTCTAACGACCAGTTACAAAAATACCAATAAATAAATAATGAATAAAAAATATTTAATAAAAATAAAAATAAAAATTTTTGAACTTTCATTTGTGAAGCACTCTTCTAAAAGCAGTACAACATTTTTGGACTCTCCAACAACAAATACGCATTCTAATTAAGTAAGTATGAGCAATTATTGTGAGGTTAAGAAACTCACGTAAAGACAGTAGAGAGGAAACGTCGTCACAACAAAAGGTGTGGGTAGGCAAAGGTGATTGTACTGTCGGTTTGAAATTATTCAAATTAAATTAAAATATGTATTTGTAATGCAATAACAAAAAAAAAAACACATAAAAAGCGGTGAAAAAAATTATAATATTAGCAAAGCACAAAGCTTTCGTTACGTATAATGAATTGAAATGAGCTGCGGAATGGGGATATAGATAGGGGAAAGAATGTCTACATTCAAAAAGGTGTTCGAAATTGCTTTCTAATAGCTATGCTTATAAAATAATACTGAATACTAGAATAGCACTGTATGCGTTGATTTCGGCTAACATACATTTTAGTGTGTTCATATCTATTACTTAAGCGAATAGTCTCACAATTTACCAGCAGCTGTGTGATAGTCAATTCATATGCAAATACTGAAAGTTTTGCGAGATATTTTTTGTGTTTTAAATCACACATGAAGAATGTGCCAGCTTTAATTTAACTAAATTTTTTTTATATTCTAACCAAGTTGCCTTAAAGATTTCAACTGTTTTTGTTGCCTTTTTACTTATATTTCAATACAACTAATAAATTCTCGTACATATTTATTAGCGTCTATTGTGTGCATTGTTCTGCATTTCAGTCATACCTACCAACTGTTGAATAACGATTTTCATATTAAGAAAAAGAAAACAACAACACTAAAGCTATCATTGGAAATTATGTTGAGTGGTGAGTGGCAGGAACTGTATCTGCTTCGCCTCTTTTATGTTGTGTTTCCGAAAATTATTACGCATACAAAAATGTAATTTGTATAATTGTGTTGTATTATTCTATGTAAGCGAAAATAATTTGTTATTTTCTTCTTTCTTTCATTTCATTTCATTTTTCCCCTCTATCTATATTCTAGAAGCCACGAAGGCTGTTGGCGAAACTTGGCTTTTATGTTATGTTTGTGTACCGGTGTTTGTATGTGTTGAGACACACTTGGCGTACAACAAGTTTTCAAATAAAAAATCAGGTCATTGACATTGGTAAATTGTATGTATGTTTATTGTTAGTTGGGCTGTAAGAATCGTAAAATAGTAATGGTGGAAGTATAATATTGCCAAGAGTTGGGTTTTGCGTTGGAGATATGAACTAAGTTTGTTTTTTTAATGTCTCTCTTAGAATTAAATTTCTTAGGCTATACCAGTTTTCTTGAAACTTTTTTTATTAAGCTTTTTCTTCTTTCAAACACTGATGACAAAGTTTATCGAAATATGAGCGATTTAAAATCTATGAAACTAACCAATCTCTTTGCAAAAAACTGCTTACAACATTAATAATAATAATACCCAACTTTGGTGCGAAGAAAAATAAATTCCAGCTAAGCGACTGAAGTAAGAACAAGGCTATCATATAGAACAAACAACCAATGCGAAAAGTCAAAAAGAAGACGAATAAAAAGATAAAAAAAGGAAAGCGGAAAGAAAGCGCTGAAAAATCTAACAGATATTATATTAGCACTAGAACCAAACTTTTTGTAAGAAAACACTAAAAACAAAATTTGTGAAGACAAGCGCAGATGGAGCAACCAACAAGAAGTAGCACCTAACTATAAGCAAAATATCAACGCGCACGTCAACTGAGAAAGCAACGTGTTAAATTGCAAAAGAAAAACCTATCAAACTACAGCAGTAAACTAATAGTGAACTAAACGAAAAAGTGGAAGAAAGGTGTCGCGAAAAGCGCATTAAATGCGAGCGAAAGGATACCAAGAAAAAACTGTGTAAGAAAAGACACTTAAGCGTGAGTAAGCGCCGCCATCCGCACAGTAAGTATTTTAGTGCGCCTTTTCACGCCCGCCAATAGACTCTATACAAATTAAAGCACTCACCACGTCGATGGCTAGACAACGCTAGCTTCTACTGCACTCAACACCCTGAGCATACCTAATAAATACCAAGTAGAGCGAACTGTGACTGGAAATCATTGATTTCTCGATTTTTTTTTTTTTGATTTTTTCAAAAGAAGTTGGAAAGTGAAGTGCTATCCTAAGCTAATGCAGTTCTGACGACCGTGTTGACAGGCATTACAAGCAGCACTCAATACATTAGGCGACAGGGCAAAAGAGCAGTTGGCGAAAAAAGATACGAAACTGAGGTGATGTCACTAAGGTGAAAGAGGAGCGTTAACTAGAAAAGAAATTGTGGGCGACTGGTTGACAACAGTTGAAGACTTTAATGGGTTTACTAGTTGGCTAGGTAACAAACAGGTAAGCCTTGCATGCGCTTACGAAGGAGAAAATAAATTGCTAGAACATAGGTTTTAAAAAGATTTTAAAAATTTAAAAAATTATTTTTGTATATCTGACTTTCTTGTCAAATAAGTGGATGACAGCAACAATAACCAATTCATTGACAGATACTGAACAGAAAATTATAAAGAATAATAAAAGAAGACACAGACCAAACAAAGAGGCTTAACAAGTAACGGAAGACTTACTGATGACTAACAATACATTTTCGCCGCAAACGGTTAAAGACAAATTGAATGAAGCAGATCATATAATGTAAATGGATATTGAGGAATTGCATTGAAATCGAACAACTCGTTGTATATATACATATGTATAGTTGAAGAAAATTGCAAAGAAAAAATGGAAAATTGCATAAAAAGTAGTGCCATGTAATATGAACCAACTTTGTACTGTCTGAAGTTGAAGCACGGTGACTGCCGACCAAGTTTCAACAACTGTGGTCTGCTTGTAATAAGAAGAAATAAAGCAAAAATAACAAAAGTGCGCTAAAGTTAAGAGCGAATACAGAAAATCAATCAGTTCGAATTCAATTGAAACCGGAAAAGTTAATGAAGACAAACTGAAGACAAGCACGGCGACAAACCCCGACAGCGGAAAAATGGAGCAGTAAAATGAGCAGCACAGTTGAAGAGCTACTGGGTGACCAAACCACTTTAACACGAATGTAAATGAAATTGCAAAGGAACGAATTCAACAGAACGAGTAAGTCAAATGTCAGCTAAAAATGATAAAGCAATTGAAAAGCGAAAAAAAATAGTATTTGGTTATATGCAAACGAAAATTTAAAGACTTTTAAGCAAGAAACAAAGCACTTCTAAAAAAACGATACTGATATCTTTCAAGAGAAAACTCTCGCACTAAGCTAAATTAACTTTCATAAAAAATACGCAAAAACCTTTAGATTTAAGCTCATTAGCATCGCAACAAAGTTGAAGTTCAAAGGCGATACCCAAATTTAGTAAGTGGCAACTGAGACCCGGAGAAAAGAACCTAAAAAAACTTTATTGAAAATTCCTCAAAAGAAATTGGGTCAATTAAAATTTAATCTCCGCTAAGCATAGGGGTCACACGCAATTGCTCACCTAACCGCCTAGGCGCTTAAATGTATGCAACATACTATAGTAAACTAACTGACTGCCAAGTTATTAGCAGAAAAATGCGCCGCTGAGGTGCAACAAAACCCAGCAACCACGAAATTGGCTTGAAAAAGGTGTTCAAAACTTTTTCAATTAAACTTTTTTCGCTACTACGAACGGTTAGATGACTAGCTGATTGGTTGGACGACGCTGTAGAAAATTGGCAGACAACAGCCAGACCAACTGAGCTGCTGTAGCATGCATGAATAGGAGCAGCAACAATGTTTGTTATAGAAAAAAGAAAAGTGAACAAATTGAATTTTGATCGATAAGGAAATTTGCACGTCACACAAAGTGACAACGCCTAGCATTGCTGCTGACCAATTTGAGACACACGAGAGGTTAGCATGTCTAGCTACGGTTGCAAAGTTTTGTAGAATGTACACAGCAGGCGGCAAATTTAGCTCATTAAAAGCGCATAAAAGTATGCATTTGAAATGTTTTAAGAAATTGGTTGACAGAGCAGACGTTCCAGGATAGAGAGTAAAATGAGGTGTTTAATGGAGTTGAGAATATATGTATATGCACGTTTTTGGGTTGAGTTTAAAATGTTGATTTTTTAAGTCTTTGAAGTTAACCAACAGTTAACTCGAGTTTATGCGTGGTGTTTAAGCCACTCTCGAGTTTGATAGACAATTTTAATGCGTATAATTGCATCAATTTTCAGTTATATACAATTTCACTTAATATATGTCTCTCAGCGGTCACAGAGCGCATAAATTCGACCGTATTTCCTTAATGAAAGCGTGTGCTTTGCACAAGCAAATACATATGCGGCATTCGCATTAAGTTTCACCAACTTATTACAGAAATTACGCGAATCATGCGCAGTTGTGTGGCAACAAGAGTTGACGGCGACACGCCCCGACCACCGACCCACGACTCTGGAATGCAAGAGTGCACCAATGCGTCGTTCCACAACAATTGCATGCAATTTAACGCAGTGGGTTGACTCATTTGTGGCAAATTACCGTCTTGTATGCTACCGGCAAGTTTGCAACGTCAACTTCAAATGAAGCGAACGCGACCACGCGCACAATGCCAACAACAACAACAATAACATAGAGAAATTAAGACAGCATATTGCAGTTGCCATTGAAGATGCAAATAAATGGAAGACAAGCTAAGAAAGAAGAAAAGCAAAAAGAAATTAAAATTGAAATTAAAAGATAATAATTCCATATGAATGAGCAATCAGTGCCACACATACGTTATGTACGTCACTCATGTGTGCTGCAGCAATAATGCAACAATAACACTGATGTATGCATCGCCTTCAACGAAATGCTTGACTGCGCATTGCAACAACAACAACTTTAGTAGCAACTGCAACAACACACCAATAGCGAGTCGAAGAAAAACAGAAACGCCACAGAAATCAACGGAGCGAAGTAGCTGTGCGGCAATAATAACATGCAACATAATTGAATTCATGTTTGAAAATTACAATTTGCAAATGGCAAAGCAAACACAAGGAGTCAGAGTCAGCGGCAGCGTCAAGCGAGAAGTTCGCAGCAAGGAAACGGCGGTGCACACAGGCACCCAACAGCTGCATGCTGAGTGTGCTGTTTATGAGCCAACTTGCCACAACATGGCAGCAGCAACAAGTGTAGCGCGGCGCACGTGCGCGTAAGACGCTGCATTTTGTTACACTTTTCAGACGCACATATACATGCGTGTGTGTGCAACTTGAAAAAAAATACAGCAGGAAATCAGTGCCATAGCACAGAAAAAAAACAACAAAAACATAAAATGACTGCTGCAACAAATGTGAATTGTGCGCCTTTTACAATGAAAGCTTGCTGCCAATTTGCAACGCAGCAGCAGCAGCGGTGACGCCACGCAATGACGATGTAGCTGAATAATGCACACACAATGGTATATGTATGTAAGTGTGTGGATAAGTTAATGCTGCAACTCTACGTCTTGCTAATGGTACACGCAGAATTACAAATAAAATAATTCCCGTAATTTTTTATTGCCACTCAATGTTGCTGCGGCTGCTGGCTGCTGCTTTTGTTGTTGTTGGTGGTAATGTTATTGTTGCTCTTGACTACACGGTTGCAGTGCTGCCACATTGTGGTAGCACACATATTAGATGCACACATTCCCATACATATATACAAGTATGTCAGCTAATATGCCTGTAAGTATGTAGATTTTGTTGTTTTTGTAGCTTGTGAGTAATGCTTGTTTGTGTAAGGTAAATGCTTTGCATCCCACAGTGAAGTTGCATGTACAACCGACATCTCGCTGACATGCAAAAGCGAGTTTACCTTATTTTTCTTTTCTACTCATTCACTAAAGTAATTAGGAAGCGTACACACTATCTATTTGGTTAATATATACACATTGGTATAAATGCATATATATTTTTTAATTGAGTGATAGAAGGCGTCTTTTAGAGCGAAACAAGTTCAGCAGTTCAGTTGTATACCAATATAGCTATTACGAACTTGCCGCATATTTTTCTTCGTGGCTGGTGCATTACATATAGATACAGAGGGTAAAATAAATGACAATAATTATATAATACATATAAATGACATTAATTGCACATTAATTGCTATATCAAACCCTTTTTTCGGTCTTCTTCAAACACTGCCATAAATTTTGTTCACAACGAACTTACCTGAAAAGAGAGGAAAATTTAAAAATATTAAATTAAATAATTCTCGAAAATTACTGTTTTTACTTAAAATCCTAAATGATTTTTTATATTATTTCACAATTTATATAACATTTTATCTAAATGAATTTGTTTTCAATTATCAGACTCTCTATTTGTACTATTTTTTCTTTAGGAAAGTTCGCTAATGTAAATGACTAATAGCCTTTTCACACAGGAGCTAATTGATCAATTAACCGGCCTCTGATCAATTAACCGGCCTCTGCTCAATTAAAACGCTGATTAAGTTCGATTTACTGTACAAATAAAAATCTAATTTTTCTACATTAATTTTTTATTGAATTTTAATCGACTTGAAAATGAAATGCAACTCTGCGACAAAGACCGTATTTGTAATTTCTTTTGTTTGCCAGTTGTCGTTCACGCTACACGACGGTAGACGTCGCTGTTAAAAATAGCATTCAACTGTTGAAACTTGCCAACTTCTTATGAAAAGCAAAAACGAAAATGTATAACAGCTGATCTGTTATCGAGTAGCCGGCAGTGCGAAGGGCAAAAACTTGTTTCTCAATTAAAATTTTAATTGATCAATTAATTCGGCTGTGTGAAAAGGCTATAACAGCCTTCAAAAACGACAAACGGTTTTACGAATGCACAATATAATATTAAATCACATTTGACAAGCGCTTATTTAAAGCTAGACTATTTTGTATTTTGTTGTATGATATATTATAAATACTTCGTACGAAAACAAATTAGATTAAACGAGAAAAAATTAATTTTGAGAAACAGGCAGGGGCAGAAGTTGCTGCTGTCGATATTGACGTAGAAGTATTATGATCTTGCCAATTAAAAACAGTTATTTGATATACCCTCTCGAAAATGTGTTGTCGGGAGATTAAAGCAAAGAAACAAGTAAGTAGAAAGTACAAGCAAAACTTCGAACACAGTGGGTAAGTGAGTGTGAACGCTGTTTGTAAAACGTTTTGCATTTAGTGTTTGCATTGCAAACATTGTTGCAAGCAGTGCAGCTGCAACAAGTTCATAAATTATTTTTTCACTCATTCTATCAATTATTTTTTTGTGTATTATTTATGGCTACAGCAGACAGACTAGTACGCTGTAGAATGATGAGTGCATAATAAAAACGATGAAATATGAATTACAACAGAATGTGTTACAGTGTAAGAGAGTAGTGGCAACGGAGAGTAGACAAGTTTCGCAAGTCAATATTATACCACAAGAACTGGCAGAAATCTGCGTTCAAAGTGAACACACGCACATGCAATGCAAATGAACAGCAGCGCAAAAGGCAAGTTAAGTAACTAAGTAAGCAGCAGCAAACAAGAGCAACAACTTAACAAACTCAAAGACGAAGTTAGAGCGGTGGGTCGAGCCATGGTTGGTAGTGTAGGAAGTGCACATTGAAGTCTCAAAGTCAAAGTCAATAGCAAATGCAGCGCATGATTGTTGTTGTAGTGCAACAATATAACTTGCTGCAAATAAAGGGTGTGTGATGAGGAAGTGATTGTTCAAAATTTAAGTTAATTTAATTTTTCATTTTTGAAAAATTGATTTTTAGTAATCAACTCGATACTTTGGCAACATTTATATGCTAAAAAATTAATTTTTTTCAATTGTGCTATTTCAATATGCAACACCCTGTATGGCTAATTTCTATTGCAACTTATGTAAAGTTCATTTTCTACATTTGTTGTAATTGTTGTTATTATGCGTAAATTCATTCAAAAACTCCCGCAGCTAAACTGCAACACAATCAGCACAAAGATGATGAACTTGCGCCGCAACAAAGTTGCACAAATTCACATACAAAGTGTATGGTGTGGCTTTCATTCATGCTTATTTCATATGTAGGTATGTACATTCCCGTTTGGAAACTAACATTTCAGATGTGTGGCAAATGCTTACAATTTTAATGATACTGAGTCTTGCCACAGTACCAGAAACCGAATGTGGCACAGTGGGTGGCAGTGAGTTAATAACTATAAGCCACTACTTACCACAAAATGTTGCAATATATTAATTTAAATCAAGTATGAGTTTAAAGGACAAAATTTCGAATACAGTTTCGGAGCTGTCAAGAAGCAATTGGTGTTTTATACCTTGGCATCTGAAGAATAATAGGAGAAAAAAAACAACCCAAAATACCGCAAATATGCGAAAATTATAGCAGAACCATCTATCAATATTTTTCCTTCACGCAACAAAATCGCTGCTCCGCACACTCGGGCATAACAAAATGCGTTTTCGAGCGCTTTATGCACACACTCTCATGTAAATCCATTTTCCATGCGAATGCGTTTGCCACAACGCATGTTGTACAAGCAAGCAGCAAATACAACTCACTCCAAAAATATAAAAAAAAAAATATTTATATAAAAAAAAATATTTATATATTAAAAAAATATATATAAAATACGATATGGCAACACCGTCGCGCGCTTGCGTGCAATAACGCATTGCAATGCTCTAGAAAGCAATTTCAAATAGCGAATTGTTGCAGCGAGCGTGTTGCATGCAGTCATAGCGTTGTTGCATTAGAAACGCTACGCAAACAACAGTGGCGAGCAAATAAAAATTATGAAGAAATACTTTTTGCATTTTCTTTGCGTCGAAGAAGGGTGGTTATAAAGCATAAACCCAAACGAAACAACCACAAAAACACAAATCAAGTGAGGAATTATAAAATAACAAATATTTGCAATTTATTGCGTACGGTGAGCGCAACAAACTACAGAAATGGCATACGAAAGGGAAATAAATATGAAAGAAATGTGTGAAGCTATGAAGCAGCATAATTACAACTTTTTACAGACATATTTCTTCGTTGTGTAGGCATTTCTGTTTACTAATGCACCTTTGCCACTTTTTTTACTTTATTTTTCAAATATTAGTTACAATTGCATTGTCTGTCTAGCAGATATATATGTATTTATTATTTTTACAGCAAGTGACTGTGAGTGTACAGCCGAAGTTGGACTTATTGACACCAGACAGTGTGCAATTGACCGACCACGCTTTGTGGTGGCGTAAGTGTGCTTGTTGCAAGCAACTGTTGCACAGTGTACCCTTCAGCTATTATACACATACACATATCTTCATTGAGATATAAGCAGGCAACAGTTAACAGCACACCTGTTAGCAACGACTAGAGACCATCAGTGGACGCATCGTTGAATCACTAAGCTGAAGAAGTAATTAAAAATTGTAATACAGTGCATGGAATATTGAATATATGATATTATAAAAGCAATTATAATCATATTATAAGAAAAATTGTGAGCGGCATGATTTAGGACCATATGTGGAATAAAAAAAATATTTATTTATTTTTATTTTTCTTGCAGCTAAAGTGTTGCATGATGAAGTGAATAATAATAATAGAACTCATAAATCGATTCGAAATTTTCACTTCATCACTTAACGGTACTGCTAACATAGAAGAATTGAGGTCATACGGTGTTGATTTCACTCATAATTGCTTCGTTTATCTGAAACTAAAATATAACACAAATGATATTGTTTGGCTGGTTGAAAATATGTTTTCCAATATCCTTATATATATTATATTTTTATTTATATCATATATTTTTAATCACAAAAATTTGTTAAAATTAAATTATATAGAGATGTTTTTTTTAGCTTAACGGCAAGAAGACAGATATTGATTTCCAAATTTCATTCCGCGTTTATTTTTTTAAACCTTTCCTACTTGACATAAAATTAGCATGTGCCAATTCTAGGAAATACAAAAACGAAATCAGAAAATTCAACACAAATTCGAACCAAATATTATGTTTGATATGAGCATAATGTTATGCAACTGTCAGATAACTATTTTCAGCAGAGAAGAGACTCAGAGAAGTCATTAAAATGCGCAAAAATTAAAAACAAAAATAAATAAAGTGCGATTTCGTGCATATGACGTCTAAATAATGGAATTAAGTTAAATAAAATATAACAAAAACTAAGAGTGAACAAACAAAACAACAATGGTCGGCATATGTCTATGACCACACAACACATTCATGAATTAATTAATACATAACTGTGTAGATATGCATGATTTTATATATTTTGTAGCTATAAAAAGTTGCAACGAACTTTAGGCGATATTTCCGCATTCATGAGCAGACAATGCAAATCAGAGTAACGCGTGAATATGGCAAAAAAAAATTAAAATAAAAAATAAATAAAAGAAAACATAAATAAATAAAACAAATCACAACATATGAATATGTATGCATAACATATGGAAAATATTAATGAAGAGCAGCTGAAAAATATAGCAAATGCAGAAAAATTAAAAAAAAATGAATAAAATAATAAATAGTTTAAAAAAAAATTTTTTTTTTTAAAATATATATAAAAATTATATAAAAAAATAAATAAAAATAAAAAATTAAATATAAAATATGCAACAATAAAAAAGTGTATTATTTTATTTCATTTGCCGCTACACAAAATATTCGCTGCATGCAACAATAAAAAAGTGTATTATTTTATTTCATTTGCCGCTACACAAAATATTCGCTGCATGCAAATGACACTCACAGCTATATATATAAAATTATATTTTTCTCACATGAGTGTGCCTGTGTCAAAATTGGCGAAAAAGTATAAACAACAGCTGTTTGACACCGCAAAAAAAAACCAAAACAATACAACTGCAATATTTTTACATTCCAATTGGCGAAAAATTGTCAAACTAGTTGTCAATCCGTGCTGCTGATGCGTTGCTTGATATCACATACTAATTTTTTGTAAATTTTTTTTTAGTTTTCCAACAGCTTTCATTAGCAGCCGTTGCATGGCGTGAAACACAAAGCACAACGCAAAAAATGTATAAAAATCAAATGCAAAAGTTGAAAGGTATGAAAACATTCAACAAAAAGCAGGAAAAAACTGTACAAAATTTGTGTGGTTCCCAGCCACACACAATATGCGTTTGTATGGAATATAGTGTATTTCTGTTGATTTAAAAACGCTGCAGTACGTACTAATTTAAGTTATACAGGAAATAACTAATGTTGTTTTAATAAGAACTTTTTTACTTTTTTTTAATTTTGCCTTAAACCTTCACACGACACATATAATCAAAATCAGTTAGAAAGCGATCTCAAAGCATTAAACCACAGAAGTAGCGACTCAATATGCCTCTTGATTAAAGTATAATGTTATATTAAAAAAAAAACAAAAAGTTATCAAAAAATTGTTTTTTTAATTTTTGTATTCGGAAAAATTATGTCTGAAGTAGTTGTGTATGTATTTAATCTTATCAAATAGGTCTCAATTCCTTCAACATGACACCTGCACACGACACTCAGTTAATAAATTGTGTTAGAAACACATTAAAAATCAAAGCAAACACATAAAGTTCGTAAAATAAAAGCCTACAATGCGCAGTAGCGCTCATTAACATACTGTCAATCGATAAATAATTATAACAATCGATCACTACTCCCGCCATATCAACAATAAATGTAACATGTAAGCTACCGAATGATAAGCAGCAAGAGGCGACTAAAAAAATATATATAAGAGATATAAATAAAAAACAATATATATAAGAGCAAAAAAACTGAAAAAAACTGGTGAAAAAAGTAACACGAAACAATTGAAAAGAAAATCCTACCACTTAAATCAAAACAATAAAACTAGCGCACTTGAATAGTAGTCAACAGTTATATTATGACAACTGTCGGAAGCGCACACCCACCCCAGAGAGTAGGTGGTGACTAACTAGTAGCCACTCGAAAAACACAAACACAACAACAACATGTAAGCAAAATGCAAGCGTTCAATCATTTACATAATGAAAATCACCTACAAGCTGTCAATCAACAGTGTCGGCGTTGATACAAAACACCCACCGAACACCCCTTAGAAATAAGCAAAAAATAAATAAAATAAAAACAAAAAAAAAAACAAAAACAAACTTCAACAACTAAAGTTAAGTATGGCATTTGTGTACGCCAAAACAACAACACATTAATCAACAACTCATAAATATTAACCAGAAAATGTCAAAAAGTATTGAGCGCATAAAATATGTACGAGCGAGCGAAAGAACGAACGAATTCAGCAAAACAAAGCGCTAAAAGGGAAAAATATAACAACACTTGTTGTTGTTGTACACTGTGCGAAGTTTTTGCAAATTGAATTTGCACTGAAAGTGGCTGTCAACAAGCGACCACAAGCGATTTGTAAACAATTATGTTGCAGCCACAGCGTAAAGCTTCTACTGCACAAAGGTGAGTATATGATGTATGCTGAGTTTACGAGACAGCTAGTGGTGGATGCCATTTGTACGTCAGCTGGCAACACTGTAAAAGATCATAAGGATCCTTGGTTTGTTGAATAGCTCTGTCAAAACTTATTATACACTCCCAGAGAGCTACTATAAATTTTTAGTACAAACAAATTTGGAATCTTTGTAACTGTAGTATACAATAAATGAAATTTAGACAATTTCATTAATAAAAGCATTTTGAATTCTGCTTAGGCCTTACTAGAATTATTTAAAAGCAAACACTCGTAACTGTAGCTCACGAAAACGCAATTTTTGAAAACAGAAACCTAACTCAAAAATATTCAATAAATAAACTCTTAAAAAAATAACTCGAACTGTTGGACTCGTGATTTGGATAAAAAAAAAATATTTTTTTTTATATACTAGATTACAGCTGCTGGCCATCGAAATACGAATGAATTTTTTTTACAATGTTTTTAATTTATGGTGAAAGTTACAAAATTACAACCTGGGTGGCATCCTTTACCTATATTTCTACTGTATAATTAACGGTATAATATTCGAATAAACTTGCCTACTTTATAGTTATCGGCTGACAATTATTGTAACCCTAGTTTTTTTGTAATTCGTAATTGTTCGTAATTCGATGGCCAGGTACTGTATATACTAGACATGTAAATTTTTTTCTGCTCTTAAAACAGCATACACCAAGCCACAATTATTCAATAAAATATTTCATTTTCAATTTAATTAACACACAAAAAAATAACAAATAAATTAAAAAAAACCAAAAACTTCCCACTCAACGCTACTTACAATTGTCTCCTTGAGCTCTTTGCCGCGTAGCGGTCCCAGCCATTGATGTAATCCAATATAACGTTTCTGTACCATTTTCAATGCGGGTGCACCCTGTGCATAGGGGCCGCCCAGCAGCGCTGTTGCAGTCTCCAACACGACCATATTGTTGTTGTGATTTGTCTTTTCCGTTTAGTTTTTTTTTACTGAAATTTTTATTTATTAGCACTGTTTGTGTGTAGTGACTGCACTAGTTGGGGGGGATCTAGCGCTGATTTAGTGCTTTTGAGCTGCGCAATTTCCCAATTTCTATCTTTTTTGTGTTGTTGTTTTTTTAGTTGTGTGCTCAAATCTATTGGAAGCGTTTAGTTTATTTTTTTTTGTGTCGTATATGAATCACTGCGCTTCAGTTTGAATAAAATATATTTTTATTGGTTGATTTAAATGTTACTGATTGCCGCTATTCAGTGTTGGTTTAACTGTATTTCATTTATTTGATCTTTTGTGAGTGTGTGTTTGCCTTTTGGTTTTGCTGCTTATCAGCCGGAAATTTATTTATGTTTGTATGCGTTTTAAATTAAAACATCCGGTTTTTGTTGCTATAGTCGCTTGTTTTTGTACACAACAAGCACAACACACTCAACACACACGCACACGCAATCGGGCAATTCAGATAAAATTGCAGTGGAATCACAATTTATTTACACTTTGGCGTGCACAGCGGGTGGATTATGTGGGTTTAAATTTGTTTTTTTTTTATTTTTTTTTTATTTGTCAACGCAAATACTTTTGTTGCAATTCCCAGCGTATAAGTTATGCAGTTTTTTTTTGGTTGGGATTTTGTTTTATTAACAATGAAATTTTTAGTTTTTATCTAATGAATTATATATTTTTGTCAAAGTTTTTTTGTTATCAACAATTTAATGCAAAATTGCGTTTAGTTTTGGATTAAAAGGTAAATTCTTTTATTTATTGCACTTAAGTTATGTGTATATTTTTACTGTTTACAATATAGTAATTTGTAATAGATTCAATCACATATAGTACATCAATATATATTTAAGTTGTTGTAATTTTTGTGATTTGTACAATTTTTGGCAAATACTTTACATTTAAATATTTATTTATTTTTTTCACAATTTAATAAAATTGTAATATACATGTAGATTATTATTTGCAGTTTTTAGTGAGTAATACAGCATTAAATTTTCCAAAAATGATTCACATTCCGTTTATTAATTAATTTAATTTTGAATTATTTTGAAAAAAAAAAGAATTTCATTAATTATTTTTTTAGTTTTTTTTTTTAATTATTTGCTCGCGCACTTTTGCTCGACAATTTCAATTAAATTTAATCCGTTATTACACCGTGGAAAGCAAATAACGGTATTGTTATTGTTGTACGTTGACTGCCACGCGACTGTCCCTTACTTCACCGCTGCTTGTCAGTTGCTATTTGCAGCAGTAATCTGCGTAAAATCCTTTTTTAATCCGCAACAAACCACACACATACACAACAATGAGCAAAACAATGTTTTATTGTTGCGAAACCGTTTTCAATGCTATTTGTGCAACAAACAAATGCGACACGTTTACAACAAAACTTATTTATGAATTTACGCACGGAAAGTTATTACTGTAATAGTATTATGTTATGTTTTTGTTGTTATTTTCATATGCACACAATCCAATTATGAAATCCTTAAAACCAATGTGAAAGCACGTTTCGCTGTAGCAATGATTTATTGAAGTATTGTCTGATTGCACAATTCTAAAGCATACCACAAGGCGCTCAACACCTGTTCACATGACCAACAAGTGGAATTGGCATTTAAGTAGCGTTTGAGTAAAATCAAATTACCGCTATTTTTTTAAATATTTTCGTAGGCACTTTTTTTAGTTCCCATGTGACAATAGAAAATGTAAATTTTCAATTATTCATGCCACGACGTGTATATTATATGCCTGCACGGAACGGAAACCGTTTGAGTCGCCAACGTAGCACATCCGCCTTTTACCGTTATAAAGGCATAAATGTATGTTGGGCATAAAGCAGTTAAGCTTAGTTGCATGAATATTTATAATGAAGGTATATCTAGTAGAGAGGAAGCGTTTCACGATTCTATATTTCGCTACTATATTTAAATTCTATTTGGTATTAGACTTTGTAAGAATTCTTTCATGTGCTTTTGTGACAAAGAGTTGAACTTTTTTAAAGCATTCACCGCACAATAGAAATTTATTAACACGTAGCAATCACTTCAAAAATAATATGATAAATATAACGAATTATACTGCCCAAACAATTCTGCTCACTTCTTGTATATAATTATTTATGAAATAAATATTTTCACCAACGCTTGTTAAACAAATAAAAACACATTTGTTACTATTAATTTGAAATATTTCAACATTCACGTCAATAAAACAACGACCAATAAGCTACTACGACAGCGGCGTTGACGACAAGACGAGACGAAACGAGTTGAGACGTTAAACGTGACGATAACACTTGCTTCATACAATTGGGAAAATACGATCCACAATGTTCAAAGTTCCATCGCGAACTGAATTGAAGTCGCAAAGTCTGCGATGAAAATTGCGGCAGCCAAAAGCAGCAGCTCCTCATCGGGCATTGATTGAGTCAGTGTGTTGGGCAGGCGAAAGCCGACAATCGGTAAAAGGCAGCAACAAAAAGACAAGAACAAAACACAAATAAAACGAGCGAACGACAACTAACGAACGAACGAAGCACATCGTACAAACAAGTAATAGCAGAAGGTAAGTAGAACCATAGCCGAACTCCGTATATGCAATGTTGCCACCGCGTTGAATTTAATTGAAGAGCGCAAAGCACGTTAAGAGCACAGAATATGCAAAATAAAGAGTGAAAAAAAGAGACAAACAAACTCGTGGTTGTAGCAAAAGCCAAAGAGAGCAGTTGTAGCACTAAAAACAACAGTATTTAGTTTATTTTTATAAAATATATATACATACAATATAATAATATATAAAATGCCGATTTATTTAGAAACTTTTCAGTTCGACAAGATACACCATTATTTTTAGAGTTCTAAATTCAAAATACTGTGAGTTCTAACTCTTCTCGACACACCCTCATGGCATAAAACGAGTGTCGAAGCTCTGCCACACAATATACACGTATATAAATGTAAACATCGCCAGTTTTCTCTTCGCCGGCAAATATCTCATAGATACAATAAGACTGATTGTACTGTTAGTTTGCTCGTATAGCTCTTTTTTTTTGCATATATATTTCGCTTGTTGCATGTGCCCACAAGGCGGAAGCACGTTATTGCTAAAAACACAACTGCGCGCTCTCTCTCTCTGTTTCTCTCTCTGGGGTGTTCGATATTTTTGCACTCTTACATTCTGTAGCTATTTTAGGCATTGCCATTTGTGATTTTTATTATCTTTGTTAACTTTTAACGCACTCTCTTAGTTATATTTGCTTGTAAACTATTACTTTGTATTTCAAGCATTTTCTTTTCTCATTAGATAAAAAGTAATGGAACCTCGCAAATTGAATTTATCTGAATTAACAGGTTGGTGGCGAAAGCTGTGTTGCACATGCCTTTATCGAGGACAACTGACGAATGCTTATAATGTATATGCTACAAGATGACATTAAGGTGTTAGAAATGTGTCAGTTGTTTTAGAAACCAGCACGAAGAAGAACTCTATGTTATATACTAGAAAAGGTAAAGTGGAATATAGCTTTATTTTTTGGAAACCTGGAAATCGTTTATACTATGTAGACCTGATGAACTTTCAATGATGATACCTTCAAAAATGCCTTCTTTAAGCCACTCGTAAGCCTAGCACAATTGTTGTTGCAATACTTTATTCCTTTGTTGAATAAAAGCTCTTAAATGGCATAGCTACATATGTAGGACGATGGTGTACAAGTTTAAAGCCATACAAAGGACCATACGTTTCTATTGGAACTATAAATAGCTTCCTTTTCCTTCAATAAAAATCAATCCGACGAACATAAAAAGACTTTCATTTAACAAAAGGCATAAAAGTGGAATCTGAGAACGTGGACTGTACTGAAATGAAGACGGATGAGGGGAAAAGAAAAGCTAGAAAACTTTAAAATATTCACAAGTTTAAAAATAATTTAAATACATTAAAGAGATATGGCATGCATATTATTGAAAGAGTAAAAGAAATCAAAAAATAGCCCAAATAAAAAAAATTTTACGCATTTAATTTAATTCCAAAGTTTTAATATGTTCAAAGATGATAATTACCAATAACCAATCACTTGAAATCAAGAATCTATTACACCAAGAAAAAAGTGAACAAAATGAGTAACAATCAGATCATAACCCAAAAATAAGCCCTTCGAGGCATAATTTTCAACTCACAAAAAAAAAAAAATATAAAAATAATTACCAGCAAATTTTATGGTCAAAACAAAGAAAACAACAAGCCGTTTCTTGGCAGTAATGAACTTTAGCAGTATTAGGCAAAAGTAAAGCCATTTCCAGAATACTGCTAGAGAGTTCAAGTTTATAAGCAACTGAGCTCAACACTTTGCGCAAAGCCAACGAATTAAGCAACAGGCAACAGTTTGCCGCAAGCTGCAGAAAATTTGAAACAAAAAGAATAAAGCAAATATTAGAAGACTTAGAAAAGAATTTCCCAGCAATGCTATGATTTATGAGCTGATACACTAGGAAACAAGCAACAATATGTGGCACGTATAACATGCCAAGTATGGCGAACCGAGAAATGTGAAAAGCGCGAGACTGAGTAGTGCTGATGAACTTCAGCATAAATAATAATATCATTAAGCCACACGAAGGCATAAGGCATAAGACTAACTAGCTAGCAAAGAGAGGGAATAAAGGTGCTATACGTGTAAAGAGGAGAGCGGTTGGCGGGCGGGAAACCAACTGGCAACCGCCGTAGCGGCCAATGTCAGTGCCACTGGAACTGGTTACAACAGCGTTCGCGCAGATAACTGTAAACGCCAGCTCGTTTTACTAGTTCCAATTAAACGGCCACGGTCAGAGAAGCGAAGAGCAATTGGTATGCACAATGCAAGCATAGTAAGATCACTACAAATCTATATACATATGTATACGTACATATGTATACATCTCTTGCGTCTATATTTGTGCATATTTGAATGCGGAAAAGCGTACAACTGGTAATGTTGCACGCTCATATAGAAGTCTTAGTGGTTGGTTGCAAGCAACATGATGACATTCATATCTTGTGTTAGCTCTGCGATTTACTGTGTTCGGGCCAGTTTTGGTATGCACGTTGCAACATACTCCAAGTATGTGTTTGGTATGGCCTATCAAGCAGAAATTCTTGCAGTGACCGCATGCGGAATGTTTCTAAATTTGGTTGCAAATCCAAGACTCAGCCCAAAAAAGGCAGACTAAACATGCTTCGCTTGGTCTTAATAACAAAGCTAAAATGACTTTATATGACCGACAGACCACAGTGCTAAGTTGGTGTATGAGTTTTGAGAGGTTAGGTTGGTTAGGCGATTTTACTTAAAAAATGGTTGTCGTAGATGGCGGTCAAACTTTTTAAATTAAGTGTTGATCTTAATAAAAATTATACAAGTTACATAAATGGGAAGGAAAATATAGTGGAACTTCCATAACTCGAACTTTTGTATTGACAATAGCGTTTAGAAATCAAATTTCATACAAATTTTCTTCCATAACTCAAACTTCCTTAACTCGATGTTCTCCATAACTCGAACTATTCAATTGGCAATAGAAGGCAAATCTCATACAAATTTCCTTCCAAAAATTGAACTTTTCGACCAGGGCATAATACAAAATTTACAATTTCACTATCGGGGCACAATTTTCAAAGAGTCTTTCTATATAGTACGGAGGCGAACAAAAAGTATGATATTACACTTATGAATTGCATAAATCATGTAACAAAAGCATGGGATACAGACGTCAAGGGCCAAACAATAGCAAAGTGCAACAAACAAAATGACATAATACATGTTTAAACGCATTTAAATAAAACGTTATGCGAAGTAAATAATTAAAACTGTGTATAAATCTATATTTTACAGCTTTTTGAAAAATTTGTTTTATTGAAAATTTCTACAACTCGAAGTTTTTTGTGGATTATGGTGATTCGAGTTAGAGAAGTGCCACTGTAACTCCATTTCAAATAAAAACTTATACCCTGGACTACATCAAAAATTTCCACACAACCACAAGCTGTTACTACTGCCAGCTAAGCTTAGCAGAAGTTTGCAGAATTCAGCAGAATGGCAAGCATTTCCAATAGCATTGCAGCAGATGAGATTTAAAAAGTAGAAAACATACACGACACATAGTAGCATGCCTTAAACAGAAAGTGGAGTGCAACAAATGGTGCAACAGTTCGCATACTGAGAACTTTAAGGTCAAGCGATTTCTAACGAATTGCAACTGGCCATTACATGGAAACCATATCATGTTGGCTTGTTTAGCAATGTGCTAGATTTATTCTATACCACAGGCGGCAATGGTATCTAAATAAATAAACAATTGCAAGAATTTTTATTAATACGCAAAATTCAAATCATTCCAAGAAGACTCAAATTAAAATTGTCATGAGAAAAAAAATGAAACTTATGCAAAGAATAACTGTTTATTCTGTTTGGTATATGAGTATATGTTGACAAATAAATGTAATAAAATGAGAAAAGTTGAACAGCAATACCTAGCAAATACCTTTTGGTTCGATTATTTCGTATTTCTCGGTATTTGATAAATACCAATATAAAGATCTCACAAAACCAGCATATGGTTCAAAAAAAGCTATTTTTCAGGAAAATATATTATTATTTATTTAATAGAATACAAGCTTTAGGTAAATATGCAACACGAGTTGAATTTATTTTAGTTTTCTTGTTTTATTTGGATTTTAGTTATTAAAAAACTATTTATACTTGCAACAATATTGCAGTTATTGCTTTCAGTACATCAGAAATTTATTACAGAATATAGAAAATAATAAAATACTAAAAAGCTGGAGTTGAATTATATACAGCTTTCGTACCATTTTCTCAGAATATTTGCTATATAAGATAAGTCAAAATAAATAAAAAATATATTACTAAGCCTACCACAATAAAAAAAATTGTTCTAACATATTGTTGTTGTAATTGCAATTTTCTAATAAAATCATAGCATAGCATCAAGCATACTTTAGTTTGGACCATACATGCTGAATTTCTGCAATTACTTGGCTTAAACCAACTCTCTCACTTTAAGCATAAATATGTATTCCCATTTCAGCTAATACCCTTCCCTTCAACACACCAAATCGGCTTTCACACGAACACCACACAACTCAGTGTGTCTTCCGACCAACACAATACACACCAGTAAGCCAGTAGAATTCCAGTCAAGCTCGCGTGTTGTTGCTGCCACTTTCCAGTCAGACTACTTTAAGTTCGTTCACATTGAAACCTCAATTCGGTCAGTTGAATAAGTTGTTAGCTGTTTCTGGTTACATTGTTGTTGTTATTTTTTTTTTTTGATTTTTTGCTTTTTAATGTGATCACCACATTTCGAACATAAACAGAGGTAAATGGCTTGGCCGAAACACACACAAGCCCAACAACATACATATCTACGCATGTGTGTATGTAACAGCAAGATAGCGCATACGAGTGATCATCACAACAATGTACACAACCTCTCTCTCTTGCGGCTCTCTTCATTCTACCACGCGCGCTCTTATGACTGTTCAAGCGCTCGCACGATCACCTATGAACACTATAATTAACACACTCTTCACTATCGCAGACAGCATTTCACTTCCTCTTTTGTCGAAGTGTTTGCAGCGCTGCTTGCCGAGCCATCTGCATTCATCTTAGCCAGATTTTTGTCGTTTTGCTAAGAGTTAGTGAACTTACCTCGGTTAACTAGACAAGTATAAGTAAAGATATATACATGGATGTGTGAGTTCTCGTTTATTCGTGACGTTTATGTTCGCAACAAGAATAACGTTCCTCGTACTTTTTATGGTTGCAGGTAATAAAATTGGCATATATAGCCTATAATCAGTTGGCGATATGGCGTGTTAAATGCTCATATACTAACATGAAGAAGATTTAGCCATAATCTACGTTACTGCAACGGTTATGTGATGGGTCAGTGATGAAGGTAGTGCAGCGGCATAAAATAATAGACGAAGAATAGCAGTGCGACAATCTCTTGATAACATTTGATTTGATTACAGTAATTTATATGGTTGCTGTGTATATTAATAATACACAATTTTGCGATCATATATCGCATAAAAGGAGTATGCTTTGAAGTGTGGCTTGAAGGTAGAGATACTGATAAGATACTGTAAATTCGTATTTGATTTTTTTTAAATCTAGCGATAACTGAAAATGGATACTGCAAGTTCCGTTATAAACTTCAAAAATATCAAAAAGTATTCTCATTTCGAATTTTAACTATTTTTTTTTTAATTATCGATATGTACTAGTAGTGCCGATATTGTATCATGATAAATAAGTGACCGATAATTTTTAATATTTTAAAGGTCTGCTGTGCGTGTCTCGATAACACAAGCTACGTGAAAATGGGTTTATAAATCTTTAAGAAACACGAATTTAATGTTTCTAAAAGCGATTGAAACAAGAATTAAATCTTAATGGGAAAAATTATCGATTAATCTCAAAAAGTTATCGATATCGATATATTTTCGATATTCCACGGATTTCATAATTGACAAAATTGCGATTTTTGTATACTTTTTTCAGCCATTTTTCCCCGTTTAACAGGTTTAAGACCGACGAATCGTTGTTAGAGAATAAGTAATTTAAACCATTAAAGCGTAAGCACATATTTTTTTTTACATTTCTAACTCAAGATATATCTGCTTGTCGATACAATCAAAAGCTTATTCGTGGTCATTCATCACAATTATGAAATAAGAAGTCAATCAACTTTGTCCATTAGATATTCAATAATTTGTCATTTGTGTGCGCTAATAACGCGCAAATGATTCTTAACGGTAAATAAATATTTAAGCAGCTTAAGTGATTAATCTTGCGGGCTTTTCTAAAAACATTTTCTTTAACAATGAGCACATTTCGCGCAGACACACAGACACATGATATTACACCACTTCAAACATACTTTGAACATCTGCAGAAGAGCGTTTAGCGTGTGGCAACAATATGGGGAGAAAAAAAAAACGAAAATGAAATCAAAATCAAAAACAAGAATCTCTGCACGATCTCGCCGCGATCATTAAACTGTCAAGCCGTGCGCAGACGCTTTCAACCAGCCTGGCTAGTCGCTAGTTGCTGCCAGCTGGCATAAAACGTGCGATGTCACTGACCTTTAAGACTATTCTATGCTTTGCTTTGTAAACTGTTGGCTTTTATGCGCTCTGTGCTTTTGCCATCTTTCTACTATTTCATATTTAGTAATTTATTTTACTTTCCAGCTGTTTTATGTTTAGATAGTTAAGTTCTTGCGCTCTGCGCTTTCGCAACATTAATGAAGAATCGTAAAAAATTTAAATTTTATACGAGACAGATTCTTTAGAAATTAGTAAGTTTCTTGACATTGCTGCTTATACTAATGCCGATGTTGCATGATACGTCTGGACTTACAAAAAAAAATGATGTGTCTAACTGTATAAAAAACTATTTAAGGCACTACATAAACTTCACTTACAACAACAACTTACTAGAAATTCATTAAACACTTTATTCTTGCAGCAGAATAAAAGCCACAAGTTTTTTACATGCCACACAACGGTAATTAAATCGTATCGAGCGCTTGTGATCAATTGAGCGACAGCCCAGACGAATTGTGTGTGTGTGTGTGTGTGTGTGTGTGCAGCAGCAAATGTCAAAAATATACATACAAATGTCAATTAACTTCATTTTGCTTTCAATTAAAATGATTTTTTAATTAAATTTTGCACATTGAATGACTGAGCAATGCAAAGCAGCGACACAGCAATGGCACAATTGACAATACACTGGCTGTTGGCTGGCTGCATGGCTGCATTGGTGGTCAGCAAAAAGGCAGTTTATAAGCATCTGTTAATGGAATTCTTTATTCGATTTGTAAAATGTGTTGCACTTATTTTGTTTTGCCACATGCTAGACTGCGCTACTGGCGCACAATCAATAAATAAAACAAATGTAAAACGAAGTAAAAAAATAAAATTCAATTGCAATGAACACAAATTGAAATGGTGTAATAAAAAATTCAAAGAGAAATTCTGCTGTGGCTATCTATGGCATATGTAAATGTTGTATTGTTGTATTGTTAAATTATTGTATTGATATTCTACAACTACAAAACAATAATAAAAAATAACATTCGTTTATAAAGCAATAATAGCATTAACGTATTATAAATTAATTCTGTTTTCTAATTAAATCAATTTAAAATAAATTATTATGATTGAATGCACGAATATTTTACGTTATATTTTAATACTTCCTCTCACACCTTTACGGTTACTTTAATATTTGAGTATTAAATTTCCATTACATAGCGAATAGCAAAATATAGATTTCTAAATCCGTTTGCAGTAGCAAAATTTCGAACTTCAACTTGCTTTGTTTCTATGAAGTTTTATGAGTCTATTATATATCACAACAGATAGTCTCATCAGTCACTCTCATCTTAATGTAAAAGTTGTATGTTTTATTCACCTCCTCAAGTCACCGACTGTATTAAATTTCAATTGGCCAATCGGGAAACCTCATTCAAATACATTTAAGATAACCGCATCCCACATATGACATTAACATGCGACGATATACCGGCCATAAAGAGTGAATGTCCGTCACTATGACTTCACAAAATAAATTTCTGCCTAATTTATTAATACTCAATTAATTGTTTACATCAACAGTTGTTTTTAGTAATTTATGTGATGCAAAAATAATGTATACTTCCAACTTTCCTGTTTAATATTTTATTCATATTAAAAATGAATTTACTTAAATGCCAGAATATGGACGAAGGCAGTGTAATTTTTAATCATTTTTATTTTTTGGATTCGATTTTCAACTTCTGCTGTCATCTCGTCTGAGTCATGCAATACATTAAATGACGTAAACGCTTTGACTAAATTCGCATTTCAAGTATTATAATTTGAACAAGAATATTGCATGATTTCGAGTGAGAGCAATGAACGTCTACGCTAAAAGGGTCAAACCTGGCGATTACATACCGCCGTAAACAATTCGCAAAATATTGACCCACATTTTTATTACTAATACATATATTTTTTATTGCTGACAGCACTTATTAAAGAAGTGTTAATCGACATATTTATCTTTTTCAACAGTAATAAATTCAGAAAATATGCACAAAAACAAAAAGAACATCATTTTGAAATTGACTTTTGAGAACAAGTCAAGCACCCGACTAATCGGTTCAATTCAATTCAGGTACATTTACGAGTATATATAATGAACAATGTTTGATCTTACATAGTTCTATAATGATTTCAAAATAACTTATATATATTATTCTCATTCTACTTACATAAAAGTATGGAAATTAAATTTATTATTGAAAAATTTCTTCAGTGGAGCTTACCTGCAAGGAAAATTTAAAAACATTTTAAAACAAGTAAGGAAGGGCTAAGTTCGGGTGTAACCGAACATTTTATACTCTCGCAATTTATTGATGTAATTTTATAAAGATAACATAATTCGACCCATATATTTGGTATAAAGTTCAATAGAATAACAAAAATCATCATAAATAGTATATGGGGACTGAGGTAATTCCTAAACCGATTTCACTCGTTTTCACCACCAAGATACAATGTATCGAAGACTATACGCTCACTTAATTTAATATTACTTATAATAAGGTATATGGGATCTGGGGGAAGTTATGACCCGATTTTTACCATTTCAGGTACAGAGAGAAACTGTTATAAGAAAAAAATTCAGAGGGAATGAATTACATTAAAATATCTGAGGGATTTACCTAAGTATATTTTCGGTGAAAAATTACCCTTAGGCACTGAGTTCTTCATGTTCGATATCAGGGGCCTTGAAAAGTCATTGTTCGATTTTGACAACTTTTTCAAAAGTGATGCAACAGATCATATAGAGTGTTTGTGTAAAGTCTTATTTCGCTATCTTCATTGGTTCCTAATGTATATATTATAAAGTGAAGGAATAAGATGAAATTCAAAAATGAGTTATATGGGAAGTTGTCGTGGTTGTGAACCAATTTCTTCCATTTTTCACACGTGTCATCAGGGTGTTAAGAAAGTATTATATACCGAATTTCATTGAAATCAGTCGAGTAGTTCCTGAGATATGGTTTTTGATCCATAAGTGGGAGATGCCACGCCCAATTGTCATTTTGTAAAAAAATCTGAGTGCAGCATCCTTTTGCTATTTCTTCTGTAAAATTTAGTGTTTCTGACGTTTTTCGTTAGTGAGTTAACGCACTTTTAGTAATTTTCAACCTAACCTTTGTATGGGAGGTGGGCGTGGTTATTATCCGATTTCTTTCATTTTTGGACTGTATAAGGAAACGGCTAAAATAAACGACTGCAGAAAGTTTGGTTTATATAGCTTTATTGGTTTGCGAGTTATACACAAAAAACCTATTTGGGGGTGGGGTCACGCCCACTTTTCCAAAAAAATTACATCCAAATGTGCCCCTGCCTAATGGGATCCTATGTTCCAAATTTCATTTTCATAACTTTATTTATGGCTTAGTTATGACACTGTATAGGTTTTCGGTTTCCGCCATTTTGTGGGCGTGGCAGTGGACCGATTTTACCCATTTTCGAAAGCAACCTCCTCAGGGTGCCAAGGAACATATGTTCCAAGTTTCATTAAGATATCTTAATTTTTACTCAAGTTATCGCTTGCACGGACAGACGGACGGACAGACGGACAGACGGACAGACGGACGGACAGACATCCGGATTTCAAATCCACTCGTCACCCTGATCATTTATGTATATATAACCCCATATCTAACTCTTATATTTCTTGGTGACACAAACAACCGTTAGGTGAACAAAACTATTATACTCTGTGCAACAGGTTGCGAGAGTATAATAATAATAAAATATAAATAATTTTGGCGTAGAAATATATTTTTAGTATATTTATTACAAAAATTCTTGAAAAACTAATAAGAATGAAAGCTCGCATATGAGCTTTCGATATAATTTCGTTCATGTAAAATAATATTATATTATACTTTACAAAGTCAAATAACAACCTCATTATCTGAGATATCGAAGTATTATAGTGAACAACACTAAAGTTAAAAATACTTTTCTTCTAAAATTTAGTTCTCAGCGATGAAAGCTCAGTGAACGAGCTTTCAGTATTTCATATTTTTTTTGTCTAAAATGGTACTTTATAAAATATGGAAGTTGCTTCTGCTGTCGCTGAGGTCATAAATACCTAAATACCAGTACCAATGTCGTACTGAGAGCGTTTCTGAAATTTTCTTAACTATCAAAAACTTGTAACACTGTATGAAGGATTTACCAATTACGAAGTTTTCTGCTGACACTTAATATAATAAGTACATGTGCCAAATTGCAAAATGGTTTACAAATTTATTATAAATTATTAATAGTTAATCCACTCACAAGTGCAAAAATACACAAGCCCCAACAATTTCACACAATTAAGAATGCAAAAGGTTTCGAGAGACATACGCAATTATGCCTTGCCAAGCCACATCATACGGTACATTCAGTCAAAATTAAATGTAAACAAAATTTGCTATTTGTATTGGAGAGCAACGCTAAGGAAAGCCAGAGTACTCGAAACGAGCAATTACGATAAACACACATACACAGATACAATATATACAAAGTTCAGTTTAAAATATGTAGTGTGTGTATGAAAATTGTGCGATAAACGCACGACAGTATGCTTCATTAAAAATTATCAAATATAAGCCGCACTACATGATGTTGGCTGCGTGAACATTCAGAACTCACACGCAGGCCATAAAAAGCATATTAAGAATTTGTGAAAAGCTTACACCATAATCATCTGTATGGTTTGACGATTATGATGGCAATAGAGATAAAGTGACATTATTTTAATATGCCTATAATATGGCGTGTGCGAAAATGGAACTTTGCATAATTTGACGCCTAAAAACCTAAATGAGTCAGCGCACAAAACTTTTCACATACTATGGCAACAATGGGGCAACATAAGACATGGTTATTTAAAAAATATTAAATTGACTAAATTAAAATGACTACAGTTTTGCATACTTTTCGGCGTTAATGAACGTAAAACTTATAGTTTCGAACACCTTCATAACAATAAAGCCTATACCAAGGCGCTCATACCGGATAGTCAATAATATAACCATTTCACATTTATTTTCCATTGGCACCCAACTTTAACACATAAAACTTAGCGTAGCTTTTATATTTACGAGTTCCATAATTTCTTGAACCATTAAAGTAATAAAAGTACAATATTGAAGAAGTAGAACTTTTTTGGCGGCTGTTGACAAATTGCCAACAAAACGGAAAAATAACTCGAGCGCCCAATTACAGGCAACAGCTCCTAGTATACTGTTGAACGCTAGATAAATAAGTGAGTGTGAAAAATTATTTTATTTCGTCTGGCAATTTACCAGCAATAAATGTGTCATTCTCATTAGTTGCGATGACGCAAGCTGATGTCATGAAAGAAAACAGAGAGAAATGGCAATAGAGCCAGAAAAAAAGGACTTGCTTTCTACAGAACACAACATATTAATGTATAATTGTAATTTATCAACGAAATCTATATATATAAAAAGAAGTTACATTTCCTTGGTAATCTTATAACTCAAGAACGGGCTCACCTATCCAAACCAAATTTTTAGGCTTTGTTTGGACTATTCAGTAGATGGTTTGTGTTTTGAAATTTTAAGAATCGGATACCAGGGTCTCGAGAAATAGGCCAAAACGTGGACCCGGGTAACCCTAGGATGTGTTTGTACAATATGGGTAGCAAATGGAAGCTGTTGATGATATCTATAGGATAGAGTATTTTTGGTGACGCTCCGTGACTAGGGTCTCGAGATATCGGCCAAAATGTTTCAAAAATTTCACCACACATGTAGGTACGTATGTAGCAGGCAATCAATCGGATACCAGGGTTTCGAGAAATAGGCCAAAACTTGGACCCGGGTAACCCTAGGATGTGTTTGTACAATATGGGTAGCAAATGGAAGCTGTTGATGATTTCTATAGTATAGAGTATTTTTGATGCCGCTCCGTGACTAGGGTCTCGAGATATCGGCCAAAATGTTTCAAAAAATTCACCACACATGTAGGTATGTATGTAGCAGGCAATCAGTCGGATACCAGGGTCTCGAGAAATAGGCCAAAACGTGGACCCGGGTAACCCTAGGATGTGTTTGTACAATATGGGTAGCAAATGGAAGCTGTTGATGATTTCTATAGTATAGAGTATTTTTGATGCTGCTCCGTGACTAGGGTCTCGAGATATCGGCCAAAATGTTTCAAAAAATTCACCACACATATGTTACATTTTTGTTTATTTAACTCGTACCTACTTGGAAAGCTGAAAAGCGCTCATATTAGCATACATACATCAATAATAGTTTAATCATTTACTAAACGATTTGTTATCTACTTAGCTACGCTCTTTCGCTTTCAAAATTTATGAACTTTCGTCTTAACTACCATACTTATTATTCCCACTTACAAACTTACTGCATTATATTTATATCAACATGTAGGTATGTATGTAGCAGGCAGATCGACAAACAAAGTAGGCTTTGAAAAGACATCGAACTATATTACGGTGCATTTATTTTGCATAAAGAAATACATGAATATTTTGTTTTTTGTAGGTATATAGAACTTTGACTCTTAGCATTAAGAAAATTCAAATTAGGAGAATATATGACATTGGAGTGTAAACATCGCCGGAGCGTTTTCTTTGGCCCCATACGTTCAGTAGTGTCCGAAATTACCGCGGTGCAAAATTATTAGTTATTATATTTTTTTTTTTTTAATAATTATTGAAGTTTGTGTGAATTTGTGAAAAAAATAAATATAGCGCAAAGCGAATTTCCAACTAGGCCAAAACATGGCAATGAGGCAATGAATTATCCAACTGAATTTTTAAATTCATTAGAACCGGCTGGTATGCCACCGCATTGCTTGAATCTGAAAGTGGAATTATTGCGAAATATTAATCTACCAAAACTGTGTAATGGCACCAGAATGGCAGTGAAAAATTAATTGCCAAATTTGATTGGAGCTACGATCTTAACTGGTAAATCAAAAGGAGAAGTTTGTTTAATACCGCGTATCCCTATGATTCCAACTGATATGCCATTTGAATTCAAACGATTACAATATCCTGTGCGTTTATCATTTGCGATGTCTATCAACAAAGCTCAAGGGCAAACACTTAACGTTTGTGGTGTGAATTTGGAGGAATCATGTTTTTCACATGGACAACTTTATGTTGCCTGTTCCAGAGTCGGTACCCCCAGCCGTTTGTTTATTCATGATCAAAATGGAAAAACAAAAAATATTGTTTATCCAAATGTTTTGGATAGCTAGCAAATAATTAAATATATTTTTTTTATAAATTAGTTATATTTTATATTTAACTTTATACGTAGCGAAGCACGTACCGGGCCGCTATAAATATTATATGTATTCATTGTATTGCTTTCAAAAAATCATAAAGTTCTGCTTATCTGTAACACCACATTCATTGACTGTTAGGCGGTACAAAGTTCGCCGGGTCAGCTAGTATAATTATAAATATAAACGCAGAAGCGAGCTTTTGAGTTAGTATGTTGAAATTTAGTTAACTTTCCAAGCATTTTCAGTTGAATGAGAGCAAAAAGTCATCACTGAAAATAGCCACTTTGTGCAGAAACTGAAAATATGTTATACACTTTATAGATTTTCTTTAATTAACCTGCTTTATTACGACACCAAATGTATGCAACGCATAACAGTATGCAATAAAAAAGTATACATACATCACATTTTACACTGATATCCGGCATATACTTCGTTCTCTGGTCGCAAACGCTCGAAAGCCTTTGAATATATCATACTTCATTAACACTTAAAACTTTAACATGAGCAAACATGAGCACTTCGAGCGTAATAAACCTACAGTGAAAGAAATATTAAACATTCTCACTAGAGTAGTAACAGTACTGGTGCAGCAGTAGTCGGATTTACTTTCACTTTATTGTGAGACTTTGCCATGAATACAAATACTAAAATTCAATGCAAATTATTTGCAAAAATAACTTGTTGTTTCTAGTTACAGAACTAGTCCGTTAAAATATGGTTCAATAAAAGTTATTATAAAATAAACTTCCTCACACTATACAAACAAATAGCTGCCAAAAAACTTTGCCAAATTTGTCAACAAATAATTACATTTGCGCACGTTTTCCATTTCGTGCTTTCTACATTTTTCGTGAGTGGGAATATTGGAATCCTCTTCAACAGACACAAACAATATTTTTATACTCTCGCAACAAAAGTTGCTAAAGAGAGTATTATAGTTTTGTTCACCTAACGGTTGTTTGTAAGTCATAAAACTAAACGAGTTAGATATAGGGTTATATATATCAAAATGATCAGGGTGACGAGACGAGTCAAAATCCGAATGTCTGTCTGTCCGTCCGTCCGTCCGTGCAACGGATAACTTGAGTAAAAATTGAGATATCTTGATGAAACTTGGAACACACGTTCCTTGGGACCGTGAGAGGGTTGCTTTCGAAAATGGGCAAAATCGGACCACTGCCACGCCCACAAAATGGCGAAAACCGAAAACACATAAAGTGCCATAACTAAGCCATAAATAAAGCTATGGAAATAAAATTTGGTATGAAGGATCGCACTAGGAAGGGGCATATTTGGATGTAATTTTTTTGGGAAAGTGGGCGTGGCCCCGCCCCCAAATCGGTTATTTGTATATAACTCGCAAACCAATAGAGCTATATAAACCAAACTTTCTGCAGTCAGTTCTCTTACGTACCCCACCACACACCATGAAAATAGTTGAAATCGGATAATAACCACGCCCACCTCCCATACAAAGGTTAGGTTGAAACTTACTAAAAGTGAGTTAACTCAGTAACGAAAAACGCCAGAAACACTAAATTTCACATAAGAAATGGCAGACAGAAGCTGCACTCAGATTTTTTTACAAAATGGAAAATGGGCGTGGCATCGCCCACTTATGGGTCAAAAACCATATCTCAGGAACTACTCGACCGATTTCAATGAAACTTGGTTTGTAATAGTTTTCTTACATCCCAGTGATATGTTGTGAAAATAGGCCAAATCGCTTCACAACCACGCATACTTCCTATATACCAGAACTTAGAAGACGATCTGAATCGTTAACTTTACAATATATAAAGGTAGCACAAGTGAAGATATCGATGCAGAACTTTGCACAAATACTACCTTTATAGTGTGGAAGCCCCATTCTAAAAATCGCCGAAATCGGACCATAGGTTTTCAAGGCCCCATGTATCGAACATGAGGACCTCGGTGCTTTTAACCTAATATTAGGGTTTCCAACTTTCAATGGACTTTATACAATATATATGATGAATATGTGGGTCAAATTGTATATTATATAATATAAATAAAGTTAAATAAATAAATTGCGAGAGTATAAAATGTTCGGTTACACCCGAACTTAGCCTTTCCTTACTTGTTAATTTTATTTTTTTTATTACCCACACAAATGCACATTTATTTATGTAGTAAAGTGACTCCTGTACCATACGTATGTAAGTCTCTCGTAGGCAAATGTGCAAAAAGTACAACCCTCTTCAGTAGGACAACCATCGTTCATCATTATTTTTCTAATAGCTGCAAGTTTGTTGGTGACTCACAGTGCAAATATTTGTACAGGCATGAGCAGAGTTGCCAAATATTAAAAAAATATAAAAAAAATGACAAAACTAATTCAAATTTATTTTTAGAAATATTTCTATGCGGTGGTCGTATATCGACTGTCACCCGTATATCGATGGTCAGATAGGTGTGTTCAAAAAATAACGCGAATTTTTAAATATAAATTATCAAGAGTTTGGAGAATCCAAATGCAAATTTTTTATGTTGATATACTCATCTGAAGTACGCTAATATTTTCTGTTGTATTCATTGCTTACTTTATCTTTAGGATCCGCTAAGGTTAGACGAGTTTTTAAGAGCTTGGCGAATTTCGTTTGTTTAAAGCTCTCACATCGTTGCTGGTTCGTGAATTCTTGGTCAAAATCAATACTCCAGCCTCTATATTCACATACATGTCCCCTTGTAACTTTTTCCTATTTCGAATAATAATGCGAACCTTCAAGGTGGGCCGTATTTTATAAGAATACGAGAAATCGCTGAAAGATTCAAGGACTATTCCTAAAATCGAGTTTGATAAGTGTTTCGACGATTGGAAGAATGGTTTTTAGGGCGACAACATTAAAGTAGACGAAATAATATTTTTTTTTTAATTCCCGTTATTTTTTGAACACATCTTGTATAGTTCTTTTGAGAAATATACCAAATATTTGCAACAACAAACTATTTGCCAAGAATTGATCAGGGTTACCAATGTAAGTAGCAGTAGATCTCAACCGGAGAAGATGCTTCTTGGAGTATTCGTGCTATCGCGGAAGATGTTAAGGATCTCTAAATTATCCAATTTGAATTATGCTTATATATCATTTTGAAAAGAAAATTTGCAACGAAATAAATTGTTAATACTTCGAACTATTGACATTCCTAAAACAATGGCATTTCTTTGGCACAAGAATTTGAAAAGGCACGAAGACACAAGCGAATATTGTACAAGTTCCTGCATGTAAACAGCATTTCCTTTCGAAAAGCCACATAGCTTTGCACGCACATGCAGAGAGTGGTGTGTTTTCATATACGAGCAGTTTAACACTTTCAGCACGTAGGCATCATCGTTGCCTCGCCAATGTGCGCTCGTGCACTAAACTTGTCACATATGTATGTACTATAGACGCAAGTGAGTAAGCGACTGGAGCAAAAAAACACAGAACGTACTATAAACCAGTCAATAAGCAACAACCACAACACTTGTTACACACACCGCCGTTTAATGTCTCAGACACATATCCTTTAAAACTTAATAGCTCTTTGGTTAGTAAGAAGGACTGCTTTATTGCTTGCTTGCTTTGCTTTTGTTTTCGTCTTCCTCCAGCGTATTTGGTCAATATGAAGTGTCTTCTTTGTTGTTATTGTGCTTTATAAGAATTACTTGCAAGGCGTTGCATATAGCCAATGGTTATCCTGCACTCTCGGTCAATTTAATTTCGTATAATTTGTGCGCCACAGGAGCACGTCTTCTGGGCGACATGGCGTTCTGAACGCTAGCACTCGAAGGATGCGCCAGCATATGACTGAAGGTAGATATATGCATGTGAGAGCATAAACTCTTCAACATTGAATGCTGTGCGCGTGGCTACTCGACCAAAAAGAAATATGCTAACGTCCTTCATCACTAAAGTGGATGTACGGGTTTGTGAAGGAGCACTTTTTTCTTCAGGATTATCATCCCCATGTATGCTCGTTGTCGTTGAGCGTCGATACTTTTATAGCCAATGGGAATTTAATATTATTTTATTGAAAAAGGATAATGGCACAACAAGCCACACAACCACCCACAACTTTATAGTGTATGGAAAAAAGTGGTGATAGTAAACTAAATAGCTGACCGGCGCATGGCCGACGGACATAGCACAAAAAATTAAGAGGTGGAGTGTGTAAATAGAGAGTAAATATAAGGGTCCAGCATATGAGGAGCAATGTCGCATGAATGGATATGCTGTTAGCCGGGTGTGAGTATAGAAAAGTTGATTATAAAATGATGACTTCACACTTTGTGTTGAAGTATGTGTGTGTGAGTGTGTATCCGTGTTGTATAAATAATTTTGCTATCCTGCCAAAGACTTAAGTATCTACATACATATGTATGCCTCCACTCATTTGCGCTGTCACTTGTCGCCTGCGGCAAAACGAGGCGTTTTTTGTTTTGGCAGCACAAATATTAAATGGATATACCAAGGCAAGCCAGGCAAAGAATCTACAAGTAGTGTCAAACACACACACATAGACATAACTAAATTTACACACATACTCTTGTGTATGAAATGAGTGTGAGTGTATGTGTTTATGACAAGTGTGGCGACGCCGGCGATGACAGCATAATGGCAGACAGCAGACAGCAGGCAGCAGGCAACAGGCGTAGGCGACGACCATGAGTATATACAATATATATGTATGTATGTGTTTGTGCGAACTATGCCAAATCGAGCAATGCCATTGCTCCACACTTGCTTGTCTATTACATCATGCATTTTCGTCCTTTTGCACTTGTGGCTCTTTATCCCTTTTTTATTTTATTTGTATGTGTAATTTAATACTCTCAGTATATTAAATTTTGCCACTTCATTATGTACACAGCCCCGAAGGAGTGTGATGGCCGTCTCCGAAGCATAATAAAAAGGTTCAGCCAAGTAGGTGTATGTGTTGGGAAGCCAACACGCCTAAAAGTAGGCAGCTAAAATTATACTTTATTAATTGTTATGTGTAAGCGTACAACTAACTAACGGCGTTGTAAGGAAAATTTCTTGCAGCAATTTGCAAGCCAATAATGGCAAATTAATTTGCGATGGGCCAAGGAATTTTGCAAACACTCTGATTGGATTAGTCTCGAAATCGTTTGTCAACTAACTTCAATACAATTTCTACAAGCAAAATTCAGTGGTCTATTCTGCAAGGACGAGAAAAAATATTATCTTTCGCCATGTCATAATATAAGGCGCCTGAGTTATTAGTTCCTAACTGTTACGGTAGAAAGAAATTTACATTACTTGTGGCTACAGGTGACTCATTCATAAGGATTTGGGTAAGCGCTCGTTCAAGTCGTAGTTGTTCGCTGTAGAGATCCTCAGCGAATGTCTTTCTGGAGCCCGTGCTTGAAGATATCGTTTTGTGTAAGTATAAATTCCATATAGTAAAAATTTGTAGACATTTATGTATTTATTAATTTTCTGGAAATTCTCAACTGCAATAAAGATAATAACCAAAATATTACGCAAAAATTACTTGAAAATATTTAAAACAATTTCGCTGTAGCCACGCGTGCCAAGTGCTATGCCTAAAAATATGCTTTCTATTTTATATTTCACTCAACATCTTAATCATGGTGATTGCTAAGCAAAGAAGATTATTAGAATAAAAAGAAAGCAGAAAACAAGCAAAAAGCCATAGAGAAAACCATGCACCACAAATATTACCAAGCTCAATTTACAGGCAGAGTCGCGAGGCTGCAAATAACTTAAAGAGCGAGAAAAATGAAAACATTAAAATACCAATGTGTCAGAGAAATTTAGTCGCCAGCAACGCAACGTGACGCTTTAGCGTTATTAGAAAAAGCCAACACAAAATGCACAAAAAACGCCATCGTGTAAGGTTGTCTAACGCAGTCGTACGGCTGGCAAAACAATTTCCACTCGCCCTTTAGGTTGTATGGCCATCAACAGCTCATCACGCCCGGTGGTTGCGAGCGATGGCACTCAACACTCTACACGCCACACTCAACGCCTGATGCTGTAATGCGCACGTGACGGCATGCGCCGCCGGCGTTGAGCGCATAGCTGTGGACATTCGACATATTGGCGTATGTGAGTGCCAACAAGCAGCGCTGCCAGCGAGTGTTAGCTACACTTCAGAGCCGGGTTTGAACCACCACTCGAGTGGTGATGGCGACCGAGCAAGGAAAATTACATACGTGTTGTTGGCAGCGCTGAGCGACGTGTGGTCTTTATATACTCCAGCGCAAAATTAACGGTTGCGCGTTTGTGTTTGCTAGCTTTTGCCGAGCTTTGCCCGCGGCTGTGCACGCTTGAATTTGGCTTACGTTTGGTTGTTGCCTAGTTCAGCAGCTAAAGTGGTTGGTTGGTTGTGCGTGGGGCATAATTTCGTCGAAGTAGTGTCTACTCATTTCGGTGCGTGCCTATTCATTATGTTTCTTTTGAAGTGTTTTTGTTGTCCGTTTCTGTAATTCCAAGTGATCAGTTGCTCTAATAACATAGGAATTTGAATTTGATTGTGCATGGTTAGATGACTGAGGGCAAAAGAAAGGCGCCACGAAGGAATTCTTTCATTTATGTATACACATTTATATATTCGATCGATTTTTCAGGCCTCGATTGCGATTTCAAAGCTATGTGTTATTTATAGAAATAGAAAAAGAGCTCTAAGCCATGTATGAACGTGAGATGGGATTTTTGTAAAGCTTCTTTCTGACGGAAATACACCAGAGATAGGTGATTGGCTGTCATCTGTGAATAGTGGTCGCTGATATAAGACTGAGTGGCAAAGCAAATGTGAAAGCTCAATGAGGTAACGTAAAAATAAAGTTTTCTTAAAATTTTTGGGAAGACTTCACCAATCGATCTAATTCAAATTAGTTCCATACCAGTCAGTTATTTTCGATCATACAATCGATTAAACCCCTAATCGAGACTAGACAGGAAACCTTTGTCAGAAACAAAAAAAAAGCTCTAAATAAATATGAAAGCTCTATATATATGTAGGCTCTATATTTATATGAAAACTATATTTCACCTGATACTATGGTAGCACCAACTAAATGATTATGAAGTATAAAATTTAAGGGTTTTTAATTCTTTAATGCATAATTTTCAACTTCAATTCATATTTAAATCGAATATATATTTGTGTAGATATGCTTGCGGTCATAAAGCTTTTAAGCACATTTTCAAACATAATAGCATACTTTCCGGAGCGTTTATCTAACACTTTTACTAGCGAGAGCAGACAACAAGGTAAAATGAAGACGAGTTTTTGAACATTTCCCAAACGAACTTCGTATCCGGCGTAAAAGCACGCACATAACTACTTATATATGTATGTGTATCTTTGGAGACACATACTAAAGCAAAGCTACCTTATCTTTGCAAATAATGAGTGGAGTAGCGTATATGGAAAAAAGCTATAAAAAAGCAAAAAATACTACAACACATATTTACGCTAAGCATACATATATAACAGCTACAGTACACATTTTATTAGTCTGTCGATTTTACATTTTAGAAAATAGCACTTTTACCCACCATATGGCAGCGTAATGATAATAAACTCCTCAAAATAGACCACAAGCACGCATACACTTTAACAAATTGTTCTTATATCGAATGGCAACCAACACACACACACACTGCACCATTGCAAAGTGAAAGGAAAAAATAAAGAACGCGCTGCGCTGTGTCTGTGTATAACTGTCAACGTATCAACAGTTTGTTCGTTCGCCTGTTGTAGTGTGAATGCGCGCCAGACAGGCGACAATGAATAGATATGGGGGGCAAATCGTGGAGTTACAGACGCGTAAAAGCTCCAGTCGTCGGCGCCGTGCTGACGATAAAATTTGTTAGGAAGCGGAGTAAGGGGTGGGGCGGGGCGCAATACAAACGCATATATATGTATGTAAATATGTCAATGAGGGTAGGGTAGAAATGAAAGCAGAGGAGGAATAGAAAAAATGTGTATGCACGCGCTCAGCGGAAGCATGGAACAAAAGGGTATGGGAAGAAGATTGCTACGGAGGTGTTGCTGTCATAACAACAATAGCAACAGGGTCGCTTATGTGATCAGCATAACTGCCATCATTTTCAATCGACTACAACTAGAGGTAAATATATTGAATTCTACATACAATGTGAGTAGTCAAAGCAAAACATTCGCAACAAAATAATAATATCAACTATGAGAGTCTCAAAGGTCTTACTATGATATTCATATTTCACAAAAACACAAAAAAACACACTTTACTAAATATTAAATCCTCCAAATCAGCTAATCTTACAACGCACAAATTGAATAAAAAATGTTAAAAAAATATTCTCCACTGATTAATTTCCCTATAGGGATGTTGGCTGAGTGCGCTGGATGTTGCGAAACGGAAACGGAAGCTCTCAACACATGCGCGGGCTCTTGGTAAGGGATGCGTAACACAGCTAGCTCCGAGAAGGACAATATTTTTTCAACATTATTTTTTATTGTACCCCGCTTATCTGAAGCGGTGACGCGTGTAAGTCGTTGTCGTTGCCGCTTCGCGTTATACGGTCATTGGATCTGTACACATGCAAGCACATCTAAAAAAACGTTTTAAAGTGAAGCATGTATGAAGCATTAATTTCAACTTCTTTAAAGCCAGACAACACATTAAACACGCTTGATATCCTTTATGAATTGCGAAAAGGCCCAAAGCGATAGCGCCCAAAACTATGCTATACATTAAAAAAAAATCTGTCTTGTTAAATTGTGCCCCGACCGCAGAGCGAGGAAGACTCGTTGTGTTTTGAAATTCATTGCAATTGTTTAACATAAAAAAATTGTCACTACAGTCGCACCAAGAGCCCCAACTTAGTATATTTGAAACCATCAAAAATTAAAAAAAAAAATATTTTTTTTTTACCAACTTTTTCTCCTTTCGAGCAATTATCGTTAATTTTCGACGAATTTAATTTGATTTTCCCTTGAATTTTTCTCCCTCATACTTCACCAACTGTCCTGTGGCAATTTCGTTGCAGAGCCAACCCCTCGGTTGCATATTGAATTTTAAAAGCAATTTGCTCGCAGTAATAAACTTTGCGCCACAGTGGCTTGTCATGACATGCAACAACTAGTTGTTTCGGTGAATCGTTGTAGTGGTCGCGAAATAGTGGTGGATACAGCGCTATTGCGCACTGCCGCTTAGGACGCATGGCGACATAAACAGTTTTGTATGATATAAGTTGTTGCATATGTTGCTGGTGAGGATATTGTTTAAACAGAGGGATGCGCATCTCCTCCACACTTTTTCTGCGTTTATTTTGTGTGTTAAAATATGGAGTTGAGTTATTTATTTAGAGCGTAAATTAAAAAAATTGGTATACGAGTGCTCCGACGAGATAATTTTATAAAGCCGAATATTTGTGGGGAATGTCAAGCAAGTGAAACAGAAGTTCTTTAATCTAGGAGATATTTGAGTTCCTCTGCATAACAGCGGTGAATGTGCTGCTAACAGAACAGTTTTTTGATTCACTATCTTTTAAGAGTGTTTGAATATATACTATAAGACCTCTCCCAAGATAATGTTCAAGACTATTCCTATGCAAAATACATTTTAAAATCTCACCTTCTCTTATCTTACAGACTTACAGGATGATATTTATAATTTTAGGTATATATATTTATCTACATACTGCTTATCGAGCATAAAAGCCAAAGTCAATGTGGTTTACCTGAAAATAAAAGAAAATACATGTTTCAGAAATTTATGTATTTATTTAATTTTTTCAATTTTATAGCCAATCAATTTGAAAACTAACGACTTAAAAATTATAATATAAAATAAAATTACAAAAAAATCATACATGATAAAGCGCTAAAATTCGACTAAACAAGCACGACTTGTCTAACTTACTTTCTAACTTAGAATAATAACTTTATTGCTCTCCTCATGACCATAGTCTATATGAAGGACTAAAGGGTGTTTATATATAATAGTAGTTCAAATAGTTAGTCAATTTGATAAAACCATACAAATTACAATTTTATCTTTTTTCACTTTTCTGCTATTTTTTAGTGCCTTTGATCTTCCAAAAAGCACTAGTACTAAATACCTAGTACTCGCCACACAATCAACTAAATGTCATTTCTAACAAGCCAAATGATCTGCTAATTTACACCAAGAATACTAAATACCTAGTAAATCTAAAAGAAGCACTTGAAGTGACAATTTCACAAGTACAATGAACTTTATAATATGGTTGATATACAGAACAATGGTGGGAAAATCAGGCGAAGCAGTTGGAAAGAAGTTGAGTAAACTTTAAGCTAGAACTGAGCACTAATACAACAACAGAAAATAAAGCATGTGTATGAGTAATACAAGAACTGCTTATGATGTATTAAAACCTGCCACATAAAATCATAAAAAATAAAAATAAAATAAAAAAAATAAAAAAATAAATATTTATTGTGCCGATTTCTTTTGATTTCAATGGCGAGTAAAAGCGCAAAAGAAATGTTATAAGCGATATAAACTCATACAATTTTCCAAGCTGACATTACACACACTCAACGTAAAACAACAAAACGTGTGAGAAAAGGTGTGAGAAAAATGGATTGCGTTGAAGAAAAATTATGTGAAATACTACAAACACTTTATATGGAAAAAATATAAAAATTATATTTCTAGAAATAATAAAAAGCTGTTTGTATCTACCAAAGCCGCAGCAACAACAACAACGTTATACGAACGACAAAACGGCAATGTGAAAAGCAGTGAAGTGTAGAAAGAAATGAGAAAATCATAAACACTTAAAGAACACTTCTTGTCACAAGTGCTCGACAATTTGTAATAAAAACAACACTTAAACTTAAACAGTAGCCACGACGTAAGAGGAGTGAAGTGAAGAATGTATGTGTGTTTGGTGTGCCTGAGCAATGAGTGGATAATGCGGTTGAGAAATAAACTTGTTATTGGTAACAAACAGTGTTGATCGGCAACAAGCCACTGAGACCGGCAGGCAAACCGAGCTGGCAAATTGACATTTATAAGTAATTCGGCAACTTGTCACTTGGCAAGGAGCCGTCGCACAAAAGGTAACAAACAAACTGGTATGTGTATGTGTAGCAAGAAACTTTCGAGCCGAATGAGCAACACGCGAATATACAACAATAAATACAACAAGCAAAAGCCGACTGACTGACAACAGGAAAGACAAATAGAAATTCTAATAAAAATATTAACACAAAAATGCGAGCAATCAAAGTAATGACAGACGCCGACAAGCTGAAGAGACTGAATAGTAAAAAAAGAAACAATAAATACATAATACCAACAATGTAATGGAAGTATAAATATTAAATAGAAATGGTGTAAAAGAGGCCGCCAGTAAAGAAATTATATGTGTGTGGGTGTGTGTAAGAGTTCATTTGTTGGTGAAAATAAGCTAAATAAAAAGCAGAAACAGCACACACCCACATATAACAAACACAAGGCTGAGGTGTAGATGGGAGCGTGGCAGATAACAGGCTGTGAGCCAAAAAGTGCTGTGCGACTCTTTCACATAAGATATATTTACGTCTGATCGACGCTCACTTATGATTGTGTGACACAAATGTGACACAAAGAAAACATTTAAAGAAATAAAAAAAAAAACAAAAACAACAAAAAAACTGTGGTGACAACATTCAGGTACAAATAATGACAAATATTTATCAACACATCGAAGTCGAAGAGCATGAGTTTGAGAACTCTAACTTCTTCCCGCTTAACTGACACTTGCTAGTGGGTGTTGCGCATGCACGTAGCAACAAAAACTCAAATTAAAAAAAACGTAAATTAACAAAAAAATAAAAATTAAACGAAAAAAGATTTTTAAATTAATAAAAAAAAAATTAAAAAAGAATAAAAATTAAAAATTAAAAAAAGAATAAAAATTAAAAAGAAAAGGTAAAAAAAATTCAAAAAAAATTAAAATTAAAAAAAAAAATTTAAATTAAAAAAAAAATAAAATTAAAAAAAATTAAAAGTAAAAAAAAATAAAGAATAAAAATTAAAAAAATAGTTAAAAAAATGTTAAAAAAAATAATTAAAAAGAAATAAAAATTAAAAAAATAATAAATAAAAGGAAAACAAGTAAGGAAGGGCTAAGTTCGGGTGTAACCGAACATTTTATACTCTCGCAATTTATTTATTTAACTTTGACCCACATATTCGTCATATACATATATTGTATAAAGTCCATTGAAAGTTGGAAACCATAATATTAGGTTAGAAGCACCGAGGTCCTCGTGTTCGATATATGGGGCCTTAAAAACCTATGGTCCGATTTCGGCGATTTTTAGAATGGGGCTGCCACACAATTAATATAGTATTTGTGCAAAGTTCTACTCCGATATCTTCACTAGTACTTACTTTATATATTGTAAAGTAAACGATTCAGATTGTCTTCAAAGTTCTGGTATATAGGAAGTAGGCGTGGTTGTGAATCGATTTGGCCTATTTTCACAACATATCATTGGCTTGTAAATTACAAACCAAGTTTCATTGATATCGGTCGAGTAGTTCCTGAGATATGGTTTTTGACCCATAAGTGGGCGACGCCACGCCCATTTTCCATTTTGTAAAAAAATCTGAGTGCAGCTTCCATCTGCCATTTCTTATGTGAAATTTAGTGTTTCTGACGTTTTTCGTTAGTGAGTTAACCCACTTTTTGTAATTTTAAACCTAACTTTTGTATGGGAGGTGGGCGTGGTTATCATCCGATTTCTTTAATTTTTGGACTGTATTAGGAAGTGGCTAAAAAACACGACTGCAGAAAGTTTGGTTTATATAGCTCTATTGGTTTGCGAGATATTTACAAAAAACTTAGTAGGGGGCGGGGTCACGCCCACTTTTCCAAAAAAATTTCATCCAAATGTGCCCCTCCCTAGTGAGATCCTATGTTCCAAATTTCATTTTCATAACTTTATTTATGGCTTAGTTATGGCACTTTATGTGTTTTTGGTTTTCGCCATTTTGTGGGCGTGGCAGTGGTCCGATTTTGCTCATTTTCGAAAGCAACCTTCCTATGGTGCCAAGAAATAAGTATGCCAAGTTTCATCAAGATATCTTAATTTTTACTCAAGTTACAGCTTGCACAGACGGACGGACGGACGGACAGACAGACATTCGGATTTGAACTCCACTCTTCACCCTGATCACTTTGGTATATATAACCCTATATCTAACTCGTTTAGTTTTGGGTGTTACAAACAACCGTTATGTGAACAAAACTATAATACTCTCTTTAGCAACATTTGTTGCGAGAGTATAAAAAGAGTTTAAGCTCTAAAAACTAGTCGCAGTGGAAGCTCCACAACTTAAATATAGCATATTTTTGCTGAACCAAACCAATATTGAATTACTCATATTCTTGCAGAGTCGTCTATTATACACACTCACTCATATAAATTTTGAAACAAATTTATTTCAAAGAAACCAGTTTTTATTCTAATAAAATGACGCTAATTTATGCTGAAATCAATTTGATTGAAAGTAAATGCAATTTAATAATAATTCAGTTTAACTTACTTTAAAAAAAGTTAAAAGTCTACGCCTTAATGCTCATTAGTCTGCAGCTTAATAAAATCGGACATTTGTCACACGTCTCAACTCATAGAAGAATTTATAAAACATATACTTCAAGACAGTTGTGAGCCACACATAGCACACATGTCTGCCTTTCAAAACAATAGTAAATATTAACAAATAAAAGAAATTAAAATTATAAAAGAAAACAAATAAGAATTAGCATAACGCATATTAACAAACATTTGTACGAGCGCTAATTTCTTTGGCACACACTTATTTGTTGGCGCGCTTTGTCGACTATTCTTGGCGGCAGTTATGTCAGCAACTTGGATTTCTATGACACCATTGAAAATATTATTATGATTATTGTTATTTCAAGTTATTTCTTGGTTATTAGTGTTATGGTAACGACTTGAGCGGCACATTAACTGCTCACTGATTCATTTGGTTCGATGTGTCAGCGTGTGTGTGAGCTTTTGCCCTTTAGCTATACGCACATTTTCTGGTCTGCTACACTTTATGTCCGCAATTTGCTTAATTTTTCTCAATGTTTATTTGAGTGTTAGTTGCTTTTGTGAAATAATTTTGTAAATTTTATTTTTGTTACATATTGCTTGAGGGCCTTAATGATATAATTATGGTAAATGTAATGCATAATTTGCTTCAGTTCTTGTTGTCTTTCATATTTTCATATTATTAAGGTTTTATAGAGGCAGCATATTATTATTTAAGGCATGCAGGCGGAACTTTGTGCTGTAAAGAATTGTATTAATACAAAAAAATACAATTCCGAAATTGCAGTTTAATAGGTTTAGTTATTATTTTCACGACGTGACACCAGCAATTTGCTGTCTCACTGTGAATGAGTTGCAAATGTCCTGCATGCGACAAAAGGAAAGAAAAACGAAAGAGTTTTCGGAAGCCAATTGCTTAATGGCAGATGTGTCACTGATACCACATAGTTGGCGACTCAGCTCAGAACGTTAAACCTCGCCGTTTGACTAGCCAACCGAGCGAAGAATTGCAGTTGGCAAACAACTTTTCAAGTTTACTAAAAGCCTAGGCATATCACAAGCTGTGGCGTTTGTGTTGTTGCCACCTTTTTAGTTGTTTTCATACTAGAATATCACAGTGTCAAATAACACGATTTTCTTTAGTAGAATTAGTACAAAAAATAGTAAAGTAAAATAAAATAAATAATGAAACTAAAGAAGAGATAGACGCGACATAGAGAAATGAGCCTAGAAACTTGATCTATAAGTTACACGTTCTTACCACAACTTTTTAGTTGACAAAAGGCGTTCGCAAAATAGCTTCACAACTTTTTGAGTAGTTTATACGATTGTGTATTAATAGAATATGCAACAAGTTCTCTATTTATACAAAGCAGCATAAGAGGCGATGCAAACTGCGCCATGCAGGCAAACTTGTATTTCTAACTTTGCTGTCCAACTTTTAACATTTCTTCGGGACCAACAAAATGTGGGCTAATTTTTGCTGCAATGCTGTGGACCGCTATCTGCGCTAGCACACAAACTTCACTTTAGAACAAAAAGGGGGAAAGTGGCAGTAGACAAACCAAAGCACATTAATTTGTAAAATATACAGTGTCATTGGTTTGTTTGAAAACGACATTTTATAATTGGCTTCACATCACCACATCCTGTAGCTCCAATTTTCGATTTTTAGTTCGATCTCACGAAAACATTGAACGTCAATGGTCAAAAAACAAAATCTCAAACCTGAGGTCAAAGGTTTTCCAGTTCTACAAGACTTACAACATGACATTACATACATTACAAAAAGACTCTAGAGAACACCCTGTACACACATATGAATAAATCTCAGTCCCGGAAGACATGAAGGGATTGATTGTACATCAATTATTCTCTTCTCCCACTCTTAAGCACACATCCATTAAGGTATGCACAGTCGAAAATACCATTACTGATATTTTTATATGAGACGACGCAAAGCAAACACCTCGCCAAACTATTTACCCTGGACGAGGTGTGAAATCACATGTAATTAATAAACCAATAACACGCAATGTAGCCATCGCTAAGTATGACCCATGGTCATCATTAAGAATAAGCAGACACTGTTTCGCGGAAAGTGTGGAGAAAAGTATGAATTTTTAGCTGATCGGGTTCTTGGCATAGCATAGCATAGAAGACACGCACAAACCGGCTAAAAACCTTTGCACAATTTATTAAAAGTTCAAACAAAGTTCACTCAACTCGTGTCAATTTAATGGATACTTCAACAAAGCATAGCTTAAAAATAACCAGATAATTTCACGGCATAGACGGACGTTAAATGGCTAAGAAGTGTGCGTGGTATTATTTTTTTTTTTTTTGTTTTTGTTGTATGAGAAAGCAGCGGAAGCATTGAAACGGGAAGGAGGCGTGTGTTGTAGGCGAAGTGGAGCTCTTGTGTTGTTAACCGGTCGAATGGAACTAAACACGCCACAGCACGGCGATGCTCAAGGAACGCACACACAGCCGCCTATTTACGTACTTTCGTTACCGGCAGTTTCGCGTTAATGTGTTAGAATCAGAAACTGACCATTACACAATGGGCATTCAATAATTTTGTAAGCATTTTGTTGTTGATTTTTCTAAGCGATAGCGTTTTTTTTCGGTTTGCGTGGCTTGGCGTTTAATATGAAATTGATTAATTGAATTATTAATTTTGATAGTTCCAACATTTTCGTGGTTTCGACATGTTATTTTTACGTCAGCTTTCTTCTACTCTAATTGGTTTTTTTTTCGTTTTTTTATGTCGTCGTTTGTGGGCGTTCGCAACGATTTGTCCGGCTTCGAGCCGTCCGTCGACACATTAAGTTTGCGCTTTAACATAATGGTAATCTAATTGAAACGACAGAAGGCAAGCAATCAACACAAAATGAAATCGATTATTGTTATAGTTGAAAGTGATTTGTGGTAGGCACAATATCGTTCACTCTTCGACTGAATATTTGATGGAAAGAGGATTGGTGCCGACTATCAGTGTTTGTGTAGTACAACAACAAATACCATTGTTCTTTCAATGGATTCAAATATATGTGACGAAATATTTAATTTTTCTGGGAACACTGTAAAAAGCTTCAACCATCAGTGTTACGACATTGAAAAATCTTTACGTATAAATATGTATTTTGATTGTGTTATAGAAACAATATGAATTCCACGATTTTCTGAAGATTCACATACGGAACATTTATTGAAGTACTTTTCCTAAAACAACAAAAAAAGTATACTTTCTATTAGTGGGACGCAACTTAAAACATACTGCTCTGCGTTATAATTACTGTGGTAATTATATTTTCAGAGTCTTTCCAAGCGCAGAAAAAACCTGTAATTTACGCACAGTTAGGCAAAGGAGTTCAAATATATAAAAGAAACACCACAAAAAGATAGAAAAAATGAAAATCAGCAGGTACAATGACCGCAGTGGCGTAAACTCTTACTGGAAAGAACACAGTGATGGAAAACTTGATGATGATAATGCGCTTTATAAGCTCATTGCGTGCTTTGTAGCTTTGAAAAGCTTTTAAGGTAAATCAGAACTGTCTACATTACACGAAAGTAATCAGTCGTTTGGAAATAAATAAATGTAAAATACACAACATCCATAAAAAAAACCAATTATAACGCGGATCAACACCCGGGCAGTGCGTAAAACTTGCACGCCAACTCATTGCATTGCACTAGCGCTGGTGCAGAGTCAGCAGTTAAAAACAGTCAATAAATGGTAGTATAAGCAGCCTCACTAACAGTTGTCAATGTAAGTAATTACGAACATTAAGTGAGCAACAGTATAAGTAAATGAAGCATGGATAATGCTTGAATAAAGTTTACGGAGTAAGCAAAACTTTTTACTGCTGCGAACTGTGTGCGCCGTACTCTGTGTAAGCGTTCATGAACTTGACATTCACAATAATGGCTAGGATGGCTAGTAGCATGAACGCCAAGCCGAAGCAGCGAACCAATAAAAATAATAAACCAAAGAAGATCACCTGCAGCTGGAAAACAAGCAATCTGAGAAAAAAAAACAAAGCGCACCTGACAGTCGAGAGACAATGGCAAGGCAGCAAGCGCAACGTAAACTTACTCAAATGCAACGGTGAGTGCAATAGTGGGTATTTGATTACAATGAAATATTCACATCATACTAAACAGCGGCAACTTACGCATTCGCAGGTTAGACCGAGCTCAAATTGCTAGCATGCCGTTGTTGTTGTTGCTTACTAATAATATTACACATTCGTGACGTCTATGGCTATTGTGGACGGACACATAAGCATTGCATGAACGAACAGACGCTTTGAGGTCATGGTGGTGAGGCAGCGGCAGCAATAGCCAAGCATTAACCGTAGTTGCAGTTTTCACTTCATATGTCTTGCTCCTACTCTTTCAATGACAGTGCTTGCACACGAGGGGTGCATCATCAATGTCACTTACTAAGTATCGAGAATTTTTTTCATTTGCAATTGAACACGCTTAAAGTAGAATACAGCATAGTGGTGAATACGAATAGTTGGAAAGCAATAAAATGTAATTTGCAGAAGACGATTCTGTACTTTCGTACCGTCTTCTATAACAATCTGCAGTTTCATTAAGAGGCAGCGCTAGCAAGCATTTAAAAGCATTCCCTATCCATACGTGTCGCACATTTCTAGCCGAAGACGCTTTAGGGAAACAAACTATTCGTTTTGTAGAGACACCAATTCTTATAAGCCAATCATTTCGAGGTTCGTTAATATCGGTACACAAATACATACATATATTAATAATCATGACTTGTTGATCTTCACGCCTGTTACATTTTCTAATAGGTTTAAATCTTTTTTTGGACTTGCTTTTGTCATTGCTTCGCGAGCATTTCTAAATGAGCCTATTATAATTGTGATTCTGCAGACAGTTCACTTTATGAGCATTAAACATAAGAAAAGAGTGCAATGCACTCCCATAGTGATAAATGAGGCTTGTCAAAACTTACGCTGCTAAGAAGAACTGTTACAAAACCAAGACACATGTGCTTAAACATTTGGGAAACTAAAATTGCCAGTAAGGACTGGTCTAAAATCATGTCTACTTATCGAAAGTGTTGACGAAAATAAACCACAAAAACTGCAGGAAAATCAGCGAAAATGTGAAAATTAAGCAAAACAACAATAAAATAAGGACATGACTTCGCTGAAAATCAAGACAATACAGCAAATTTTGAAACTAAAAGCACAATTGTGCTCACATGGAGGACTTCTCTTATGCTCTTGTGTGCTTTTACTATTCGGTATATGAAAAGACAGTGGTTTGTTTTAAAAAATTTCATTAGTTTAACCATGATTTATGGTTTTGTCAATCGCCGATTTCTTAAAGGGAATCCATTTAGTATACATTTAACACGACACTTAGAGCATGCTATCTGATTTCAGTTTGTGTGCGGTTACACAATCACTAGAGCATGAGATTGTCGCAGAAAAAAACTGGCTTCATGCATAAGGGTATTTAAATCATAATTCACAATACTATTTATGCAACTCTGTTTTTTGTGTTGTCTACGTCAGAGTTGACCGCTGACATCCGGTTCCGTAAAAAATGGTATTAAATGCTTTTGTTAACATTTTACGTAGGTTAAATTAAATGGTTTCTCATTACAACTACATACATATATTTGTTTCGTAATGTTTTTTCAAATGTTGTCAAGTGCGAAAAAAAAACGTTTGTAGTTTTATAATATTTTTATACCCTGAACAGACAGGGTATATTAAGTTTGTCACGAAGTTTGTAACACCAAGAAGGAAGCGTCGGAGGCCCTATAAAGTATATATATAAATGATCAGTATGTTGAACAGAGTCGATTTAGCCATGTCCGTCTGTCTGTCTGTCCGTCCGTCTGTCTGTATATATACGAACTAGTCCTTCAGTTTTTAAGATATCGTTCTGAAATTTTGCAGATGTTATTTTCTCTTGAAGAAGCTGCTCATTTGTCGGAACTTCCGATATCGGACCACTATATTATATAGCTGCCATACAAACTGAACGATCGGAATCAAGGGCTTGTATGGAAAACTTCCACATTTTACTACATATCTTCACGAAATTTGGTGTGAGTTATTGTTCATTGAAATAATTTAATCTCCGAAAAAATTGTTCAGATCGGTTCACTATAGCATATAGCTGCCATACAAACCGAACGTAGAAATGCACCTGTGAAGGGTATATTAGCTTCGGTACAGCCGAAGTTAACGTTTTTTCTTGTTTGTATGCCAATTTTGAATAATGGTGAAAACCAGAAAACTTAAGTACAAAGTTAAATAAACTTTAAAATTAAAAGTATCTTATATCGAATTCGAAATTTTTTTTACAAACTCTAAAAGCCCGAATGAAATAATTTTAAACAATTAAACTTGTCGTATTATTGTAAAATATTTATAGGAAGCGAGTTCGATTAAAGAAGAAAATTAAGTAATGTTTCTTGTGCCATTTCTGTGATAGTCAATTCTCTCATTCAATGAAATCTTAATTTTTATTTTTATTCAAATAATTTAAACACCAAACGTACCAAATTTTGTTGCAACAACGAGTCATATAAATGTGATAAACTTCATTCTTAGATTTCATAAATTTTTTCTTCAACATAATCGAAAACTTTAAATGGCGAAATGTAATCAGTGTTACCACTTCAAACGCTAGTATTTAGAACACACAGGTACAGCACGTAAAGGCTTGAGCAATACATCTTCTTATTCTCTTCTACTTGTGAGCACTTTGCTTTGATAGTACTTAACTGTAGAGTAAACATTTTACAGCGACTTATTTTCTTAAGTTCTTATGGATTAATGGAAGGGAAGGAAGGCGGACAACAGCTGAGCACAAGTGAGGTTAAAAAGTACAGCTTATAAAAGCTCATTGAAAGCGATTAGTTTAACCTTTATGCTTAAGTTTATGCTGGCCGAAGCGAAAAACGAAAAACTCAGGGATTTATATGATTTTTGATTATAAATGATGCTACGCCATTAAAAAGCCAGATAAGTAATAAGCGATTATAACATAGAATCACACTTTTTAACTTTCTTTTTGTCTCGCGCATGTTTATATATTTTTCAAAATCATAATAATGTCAATCACATTGTTAGCATTGTTTGGCCTTCATTTGAATACCAATATCTAGCTGCATACATATATTGTACATATGTAATTGCGCATTGGCATCATCGCTGAACTCGAAAGTGAATTTGAACGTGTGTACGAATAGTGGAATAAATCGATTGAACATATTTATATAAACCGAAGTAAGCTTGGTGGCTGCTTTAATATATTATATTTATGAATGTAATGAATTTGCGTAAAGCAGTATTTGCATGCTACACAGAGAAATATGAGCTAAAGAAAACGCAGACAATATTTACCAGAGACGACGGATGGTGGAATATGAAAAGCAAATTTTTATAAAAAAAAATTACACTGCGACAATTTTATATTTAATTTTTAGAGAATTAGCAAAGAGTAATTGAACTTATGGAACATATGGTGGTGAACTGAAAACGATATACATAAGTATCATGAAAACCAATTTTATGAATAATCTTATTTCTTGCATTTCGTTGGAACAATTTAATCGTTACTATTTATTGAAATAATTTAGCAAAATTATTCAAATTTTTCGCAGTGCATCGCAGTGGCTATTCGAACCGCCAGTGAGTGCATTCACTTTGGAGTCAAACAGCAAACAAAGCTCCGTGAGCAATGAACGAAATTTGATCTTGTGAAATAGAGCAATACAACACAGCCAACTCTAGGACAACAACAACAAAATGAGTGGTATATGCACAACAACAACAACGATATCAGTAATATTAGACGATGGACGATGATTGGCAAAGATGAACCGCTAAAGAAAGTGCTGCAAGATCATGTGGAAGGGAGCATGTAGCCGGCGCTGGAGAAATGCACACAAATAAAAGTAACCGCGAGCGTTGCGAAAATGCCATTAGTAATAAACGCAAGTACAAATGCAGACGTAAGGATATCTAACGCGAGTAAGAGAGCAAGGTTTTGTAGAAAAATCGCAATTCAAAGTGTGAAGGATTAAATAAACAAAAATTACAAAGGATAACAACAACAACAGCTATAGTTGTGAGTGAGGATTTTTGGCCACAAGTGCGTGTGTGTGTGTTGTGTAATATTAGTCGTGGATCAGCAGTGTCGTGTCGTAGCATGCCCGAGCGTTACGCGTGGCTGACGTTGGTGTGTGTTCTGTGCGTGCTGAAGGTAGGCTGGTGCCGCGCAGCCGATGACGATGAACAGTGAGTATAATTCAAGAAAAGTACAATCATAGACAATTTATTACTTGCATTTTGTTCTCCTTTGCTGCCTGTAGTGTGCACATCAAGGTGCGAATGCCGGAGGTGGCGCGAAAGCATAAATCACACAAACCCTCACAGCAGCACAGCCACCACAAGTACCACCACTTGCCACATCAGTATTACCATAACCTACACAAGCCGTATCACCAGCCGCAACTACACGCCCAGTATCCAAATCAGGCAGCAAAACAAGGCCGCAGAGCCGTGAGACCCACACCACTGACTCCACCAATGATGTCATACAATCACCAGGAGATGGGTGGCTACGGCGATGAGTTGACTGGTAATGGTATGTCCGAGCACCTGTTGTATTCGCCCACAGCTGCACAGCCGATACCTATCGATTCGGCGCCCAACTATGGACCGGCGCTATTTGGCAGCAGCGGTGAGGGAAGCAATAACGAAAACATTCGACAACAGAGCAAACCTGCAACGAGCAGCATGTTGACCATGCCGGGCGGCAGCCAACAGCTCGTGCAACAGATGGAACTAATGGGTGCTTTGGCAGCAGCGGCAGCGGCGGCAGCTGGAGGCGCAAGTGTTGAAGAAGAAGATGCAAACAGCGGTGGCGGTGGTGTTAGTGAAACAAACACACTGTTGGCTGATGACTTTTTAGCCGATCTGCAAAGTACTTACGCGAACGGTAAATATCCGGCAGCCAGCTTACGGCGCAAGAAGAAATATCGTGGACCGGGACTGGCAGAAATAGGAGATGCTGCTGTAACATTCGCCTTAAACTCGCCACAACAGCAACAACAAAGTGTATCGCTACAACATCAACAACAGTTACAGTTACAGCTAATGAGACAGCAATATCAACAACAACAGCAACAGAGGCAACGCCAAAAACACCAGCAACAGTTCTATAGTGGAAATTACTTTATGCAACAGGCAAAGCCACAAGCGCAAATGTTACGGGCAACGCCAGTAATCAGTAACAACAATAACAACTACCATAATTATCATCAACCTATACATTACAAAAACAAGCAACTTTACAACAATAATGACATTTATACGACCGCCACATCCGATGAAGAAAACGATACCGATGCTGACGAAGTTGAAGATATTAATGAGGGCGGCGAGGGTGGTATTGACGACCACCACGACGCCGACGACGACAACTTCGATGACGAGGTATCGTTGTTCTTTTCACGTCGCCCCACATTCACCACCGCTCCATCTCACGCCACTACACCCCACAACAGTGCTAATGACTATGACGATGACGTGCAACAGCAATTTGGTTACAGTGGTCACATGAACAGCTACTTTGACGACGTTGAAGGTGACGCAAATGTGGGTGTTAATCCGGTTAGTTATCAGCCGACTACAGCCTATGGCGCATATGCGGTCCTTCCATCGTCACCCGCTACAGCAACACAGCACAAAGTGCGACCGTATCGACAGTTGCAACAACAAAAACACCGTTACTCCATTACACAGTCATTTGGCATTTCAGGTCATCAGCAGTTGCAGCCTCAACAACAACACATCACCACAGCACAACCAATTAACGTCGTCGGTCCCACTGCAAGTGACTTTGATGACCAGCAGACGCCACCGACGCAGCTGCAGCCGCAGCAACAGCATCACAAGTATCCGGTGTCACCGCGCTACAAGAAACGCAAAAACCGCATCAAAGCCAAGCTAAATCGAAATCGCATTCTGACGCAATAATTGCTTTTGCTTCGGTGGCAAGCCGCTCGGAGACGACATGCATTCACATTGGTCAGTTGCATAACTTCATTTGCTACCAGTTTGCTGACTAACTACACCCCTACACAGAAATCTTCACAACAACACCTATACACAGACTCTCTTTAGCAGCTCGATCTTGTAGGCGAATTGTACCGTTAGTTATTATCAGTGTTGTGCTTTGGTAATTGCTACTACGCACGACTATTCCCATTGACCCAATCCAATGACTATTCCCTTGCTGCACAGCTGCACAGCTGCATATGCATATTAGTGTTGGGATGAGTAGCAGCGACAGCAATATACATTTTTAGATTGGCCAGCGTAACATAAAGCAGGTTAAGTGGATTTATGGTCAGTCGGACTGTAATCACATTTACGGTTAAGTTAATTTATTGACATTCCCCTTTAAACTGTAAGCAATAATAATGCCTTGGATATTTAGGTTTGAAAATAAAGTGAAAGCTAAACGACTGAAAAGTTCATTTTGCGGTTTTATTGATTATTGTTTTAATGACTCTGTGTTTCATGTCGGTGGAAGGACTTAAATAATATGTTTCTTCTATAGAGCAGGCGATTGACTAATAACTTTTTCGCACAGCCAAATTAATTTATCAATTAAACTTTTAATTGAGAAACCAGTTTCTGCCCTTCGCACTGCCGGCTACTTGATAATCGATCAGCTGTTACAGATTTTTCTTTATGCTTTTCATAAGAAGTTGGTAAGTTTTATCAGCTAATTGCTATTTTATTATTTAAATCAAGCAAGCAGCGGCTTCTACCACCGTGTAGCGTGAACAACAACAATTTTGTATTGTAAATCGATCTAAATGAGCGCTTAAATCGAACAAAGCCATTTAATTGAGCAATTAGCTCCTATGCCAAAAGGTTACAAGCCCTGCTTCTCAAGTTACGAATGTGTTGAAAATTTTTATTTATAAAATATTCCATTTCGTTATCAAAACAGTTAGGCATATCACAAAAAATGCCTAAAAAACGACTTATTTTAGAGAATTTACCTTACAGATTTTACTTGAACAGAATAGTTGTTTTATGGTCTTACCTGAAAGCAAAAGAAAAAAATATTATTTTATAGAAACAACAACAGTACAACTTAAAATAATAGTTTAAATTTCAAAAATAGCTAGTTATATGTAATTCGAAACAAAAATAATAAAAAAAAATACTGGAAGTGTGAAATTTAAAAAAAATTGCAGTGAATTCATAGCCTTCTGCTGCCTAGTGATATAATCACTTAATTGAAACATTAAACTGTTAATTGCACCCCATGGTTTTATTAGGTAACAATACGTGTGTATATAATGATTTTGTCACAAAAATTCAATTAAGCTCGTATTGACACAAAGATTGCAGAGAGTAGACCGCCTGTGGAGAACACCCGAGAAAACACACGTGTATGTATAGCAAGCAAGCCAAACATATGGTTCGAGAACACGCATAGGTAGGAAGAATATAATAGCGGCGTCGCGGGGGATCCCAGTAACAAGGATATACATTTTAATATAACGATACATTTCAATTAATACCCTTTATATTGAAGAAGAAGCAATCCCATAATACACAGGACTACATATTTCTCAGAATAAATGAACTAAAAATTGTCCCGTGCTGTGGTACCACTTTAATATGTATATTTATAAAAATAAATGATCAAAAGATTTCAATTCCACAAATGTGAGTTCCAAAACAAAAAATCTGAAAATAATATCATGGAACAATGAGATAATTAACAGCAAAACAGAAAAGTTTAGCACTACTATGAGCTGTGAAGAGAGAATTACAATAACGAATAGAAAAAAATTAACGCATCATATCGCCAATGTGACAGGCGTCGAAAGCTGCGAGCACTGTAACCTCTGCGCTGTTGAGAGAGCGAACAACATTAAAAAAAAAATATTTTCCACACTAGCATGCAAAATTTTATGTCATAACATTAAGCAAGCATAATGAGAGCAATGAAAATATAGTTGTTGCGCCAAAAGTTATGCTGCGGTCTGTCGTAAAGTGCAGGCGTTTTGTGCAATAAAAGTGTGACAGTAAAATTTAGAATGTTTTAGCGAAAAAAGTTTTTAATTGTAAGAAAAACATTTAAGCAAATTATAGTAAAACGCGACTAGATAGCATTTAATAATAGTACTAGGAGCGAAAATATATTTAGCTGACATAAAAACTAAATCATACTTTTGCGCGCGTAAATTTAAACTTTTTTAAATTGAATTAATTAACCCTGCGCGGGTGGTGCATTATATTAGCAAAATTAATTATGCAACATGTAACTATTTAAATCTGGCTTTGATATTTTTAGAATGTATGTCACTAGTACAGCACTAACTTCCAATTTTTTTATAAAGCCTACTAGTTTCATCTTCACCACACAACTTTCGATAGAAAGAAAAAAATAAAAGTTAGCAATTCTTTTTAATTAAATTCATTCAAGTAAATACAAAAAAAGTAACATTATTATGCAACAAAGTCCATGCATTACGTAAACCTCTCCTTCCTTAACTGGATTACTGGCTATGGCAACGCTGGACAGCGAAGACCAGCCGTTTATCACAACGCGCTCATCATTTGCACTCATGTTTGCTGCCACACAACAGAGACCACTGCCAACTTTGGTGAAGCGCACTCTCTGGAGACTAGATACAGAATACACAGCGTAGAGCAACGAGTTTTGTGGCAAAATGGTGGGTTTGCGTGCTAATATTGGGTTGGTCAACTACTTAATAACGCTAATTAATTAAATTAATGAATTGTTTGCTCAAGCATTTTTATACGCACTCGCACAACAATTGTCATTAATCTTCGTAGGGGTGTGCGTAATGATATTTTTACCTTTCACCGTTTCTTTTTTTTTTTTTTGTTTTACAAACAACTTGTCCAACCAACGCATTTGCAACTCTTATAGCTACATATAGCTAAGACCCGTAAGGGCGTATTTTTATCTTTACTACACTTTATCGCGACTTTCGCTCTATGCTTGGTTCAAAAATGTGTCGTGAGGAGTGTAAGGTAGCTGGTGGGCGTGGCAATAACGGTGTCAAATTAGCTACTCAGCTGTCCATTTACAACGCGGCAAGCCGAAAAGGAAATATATATGTATACGAAAACCGATGGCAGGAAGCGATGAGCTGTCACAGCAAAGCCCAAAAACAACAAATGCAGTGATGGCAATGAAAAGTATCCACAACGTTTGGCAGCAACAAATTGCAAACGGCGACAAATTATGCCAACACAGCATGACAAATTATTTTGACTGCCTGGCTCACTCAGCACAAGCGCCACCACTAACCAAAATATATGTACTATATACAAGAGAGTGAAGCGCGTTGTAAGCGACAACAGGATGCTGCTGTTGCAGCAGCTGTTAATCAAGGCAAATACGCTGGCGTTGATGATGACGATGACGATGATACGGCCAATGTAAACGCGTTAATGGCAACGCAAGCCGCAGGAAGTTTTTATTAGAGCCACACATCGCGGTTGTTATTGTTTTTGTACAAATATGCAATGCCATCATGCTGGTGCTATAGCTGACACCATTATCATGTTGCTGTATGCCACAAACACTGTGTGGTTATGTTGTCATCAACCACTATTTTATGCACAACAAAAACAAAAAAAAAACAATTTGCACTAAAATATCTGTGTGTGCGGCTTTTATGGTTGCGGCTATGGTGTGTTTGCGTGCGGTGCATGGCGACAGCGCATTAATTTCATAAGAAAAATTAATTTCGTTACATAAACATGTATGTATATACGCACACTCACCCTCCCTCTGCGCATGTAAAATCAAAATTAAAATTCTCTACACTACTACACTGCTGCTTTATTTTCGCAATTTCACTGGCTTACGATGTGAGGACAAAATTAATTTCCGGTTTGCAAAAAGATCAGCCAGCCAGACATTGAAAAGAGCTGTGATGCAGCCTGGAGTCGCCGCTAATCGTATCGTGATTGAATCCTGACGGTACGTATCGAATGGCAAGCAACAGTTATCCAGCTGTTTCAAACTACAGGGTGCTGATATTAAGAGATCTAATTTAGAATATTAGCGTGGTTGGAGGAGAGTCTTATTGAAAAGTAAACAATTATTGATTATGGATGTCCTAGTAGGGGTCTAAAATCCTCTTGTAGATGTATGCATTATCTACAGTATTCAAACGATACATTGAAAACCGAGCACTTTCAGCTATTGGTAGGAATGTGCCGAGAATTTCTTAATATGCTTTTCGCACTGCAGTTAATTGCTCAACTAACATACTTTTGCTCGAAACGTGCTGATTTAGATGGATTTACCATACAAATGAAAAATCTAATTTTTCTACGTCAATTTTTAATTGAATACAAATCGAGTTGAAACTGGAATGCAACTCTGTAAATTTGGCTTTGTTTATTTATAAAAAAAAAAATTATAATTTCCAAACTTATAGCTGTCTGTGTTGACCCAGTTTCAAAAAAAGGTCCTTGCGGTGACAATCATAAGTCCTTGGAGATTCATCTAAAATCAATCGGATAAAAAAAATTAGTTTTATAAATAGATAAATAATCCTGGGCCTGAACCAAACTTTTTTTTTTTCAAAAATTAACAAAATGGCGGTCTCAGCAAATTTTTTTCTAGATTTTCGGGAAAAAATCAACAGTTAATTGGTCTTAAAAAATCGAATTTATTTAAAAAAAATCTTTAGTTTAGGCCTGAGTTTATTATGCATTCTAAACGCTGTAGAAATTCTAAAAAATAAAATCTACCGAGCGGTTTTCGAGTTACAGTTGTCACCAGTTCAAAAACATAGTTTTGAGAAAAAACCATTTAAAGTTTCACACTAGCGTGTTGGAGTGCCCAAGCGCTCGTCGTTATTTGTCGAATAACTCTAAAAGCAATTATCGAATAAACTTAAAATTTTCAGAGTATATTCTTATAATATTACACTTGACGAAAATGCAAAAAAAAATTGATTTTTTTTGAAAATCCTGACTACCCCTAACCCCTTTTTAATTACTTTAGCTGTGCGAAAGGCAAAAACTGATTTCTCAATTATAATTTTATAATCTTATTGTATTCACTTAATTAGGCTGTGCGAAAAGGATAGTTAAGAAATACTAAAATAAATTATTTTCAAATATTTTTTTTTTATTATTTCAAGAATTTTCTTGATACACTGTCTTTTGGTGACGTGTAATAAAAATAAATTATATAAATAAATTCCTACTCATTGACACTTTTCATTAAGTTTAAATGCATAAGAAAAGTAGACATTTTACTTTAACTGCTGTCAGTCCATTATCTCTTAGCGGCTTATTATTTATTTGTATGTTGGTATATTATCGAAAGCACTTAAGTTCACTCAACTGCATGTACACGTTGTGTTGCATTTGGCTTTCATGCGCAACCATAAATCCAGACGGTTTTGTTATTATTTATCCTGTTACTTTTAATTACCCACATAAATTTCAAAATCAAATTCAGCAGATAACACCCGCAAACCAATTATTTACTGCAAAATGTATTTACATTTACATATTTATTAACACAAATTTATTGTGTTGCCACAACAACAGCTGCAGCTGATGTGGCAGTGGCAGTAATATTTAACCGGTACATATTTACTTTTATATATATATATATATATATACACTCTTCTATTTATATTTGTGTGCAATGCAAGTGTCACAACTGTTGCAACAACTTATGTACTGCGTAACAATCATTGCTATTGTTATCGACGTTGTGCTTGTTTTTGCTGCTGCTGCTGTTGTTGCACAAACAAATATTATATGTATACATTGATGTTGTTGTTGTTGCTTTCTTATTGTATATTCTCATTTTGCTTTTAGCAATATTTTTTATGCGTAAACTTCTTAAATGCCTTTACCAATAAGTTGAACAACCAAACAAATGTGTAGCAGTGTTTTTGCACTGCTGTTGCAGACATTCAATTTTATTTCGCTTTATTGTTTTCTCTCCTTTTTTATTTCTTCCATTATTATTTGCATTGGTGTTGCCGATTCTAACTTTAGCATGGTTGCGCATTTATATGTTATATAATTTGTGTATTTATATGCTTTTGAAAACCACTTTTGACCTCGTTGAAAATATTTGTTTGGGTTACGTATATGCCATGGTGCACACAAATGAAGTTGCATGCAAAATTACTCAAATATTATTTATCTATTTTAATTATTTTTTTTTCTTTTTTGAAAAAAAAAACAACTGTTTTGTGTGCATTTTGTAAAATTTATTTAGGAAAAAAATATTATTCAGGATTTAAAAAAATCAAATTTTTTGTTTTTGCATTTTCGTTAAGTGTAAAATCTTAAAAATATTCTCTGGAAATTTGAAGTTGATTCGATAATTACTTTTCGAGTTATTGGAGTTATTTTGAACTGGTGACAACTGTAACAAGATAACCGCTCGGTAGATTTTAAGGAAATTCATACAGCTTTTAGAATTCATAATAAACTCAGACGTGATCGAAGGATTTTTTTTTTTTCAAAAATTTCGATTTTTTAAGACCAATTAATTTTTTCCCGAAAATCTTCCTTTGGCCGCCATTTTGTTAATTTTTGAAAAAAATGCTTCGATCAGGCCCAGGATTATCTATTTAACAATTTTTTTTATCCGATTGATTTTAGATGAATCTCCAAGGACTTATGATTGTCACCGCATGGACCTTTTCTGAAACTGGGTCAACAGAGACAGCTATAACTTTGGAAATTAACATTTTTTTTAAATTTTCGTGACTTGAAGTCAAAACATTATATAATAATGCCATATTATTACTTTTGTAAAATAATATGATTTAATAGCAAAAAAAAATTACTGAAAATTCTGATTTTTTCGTGTCTCTGACTACCCCTAACCCCTTAACAAATATAACATTTACAAACCAATTAGTTTTATATTTAAAATATGAAATAAAATAAACAAATCAGCAGGTTACATTAGTTTTTGAGAAGCATGTCGTATTTTTCTACAATATATTGGTTTACCAATTTAATTTAGAAAATAGTAATAATTAGTCATTTCATGATTTTTTGACAGTTGCATAGCATAACCACAACAACAGTCTAGTGTGACAATACAACTTACAACCGACATCTAGTGCCGAATATGTTGCCAGTATTCTTATATGGCAGACATGTGAACTTCGTACAATTAAAATTGTAAAAAATACATATATTAAACCAAATCGAAGTAGTTGGCAGACAGACTTCCTCCAGACAAACAAATTGAGTGCACTGTCTGTCACTGGAGCGATGAAATTGTATACGTTTTCAATTTTCATAAATTCAAAAACAAATGAAATGAAGACAAGGCATAATTGATGAAATAGAACGTGCAAAATGCAACATATTCGGTAAATATACATATGCTAAAGATGGAGTGCATATGTAAATACAGTGCACTCGCGGTAACGTGAACACCGTCTAACATGAACACCGGCTAACGTGAACACGCTTTGTTTTACATTGACTACTCTGTAACGTGAACAAACTTACTTAGAAAGCTCAGTAACGTGAACAAAATTTTTGTTCACTACACTTTTTATTAACATACGGACAAAACTGAATACATTAAATTTTATTTTTTATTGTATTGTATAATATTGAAAAATTTGCGCAAATTTTTACCATATGACAACGACTTACTTCAGTTGAAGGTTTTTTCTTTCGCGGAGTGATCAATCAATCGGAATGAGTTCTAAAAAATCGAAGTGTTTGCAATTAAAAGAAAAAGCAGACATTTTAGACAGTCTGAAAAAAGGAACAAGTGTGACTAACTTAATAATTTGATATGTATGTTCATACCCATGAACATACTAATGGCAATAATAAAATACTTTTACATTTAAATGTGTAAAAATCCTGAATTTAGCAATTTGAAGTTATTTTGCGTCTTCAATCGCTAACGTGAACATTTTCACTAACGTGAACTCCCTTGGTTTTAATTAGTTCACGTTACCGCGAGTGCACTGTATGGCCAAACAGCTTCATATACTACTGCACTGGACTAACAGCAGAAACTAGAAACGACAAGCCAAAATTTTGCATTTATGTATATGTAACGCTGTAGAACAATATGTGCTGTGGAAAACGCAAACTTATTTGGAGCAAACGCGCAAACACTTCTAGGGTTCTATATATTTTGGAGTAGTGGAGTGAAGCTGTGAATGTGAGAAGCTCTTTACACAGGAATACTCGTGCACTGCTGTTTGTAAATGAAACTGTATGGTGTAATCTACACTTTTCAGTAAATATTGCAGAGCTACAAGTAGACGAATAGCACAATTTGTTTACACATAAACATATTAATTGAATTGAGAATTGAGTTAGGTTGCTGTTATGGCTGCCAAAAGATCCATCATATACATAAATACATATGTACATATGCTGAAACTGTTATCCGTGAGTGCGTTGGGAAGCAAGCAAAGTGTGTAAACAATTCAATTTAATTAATAGACTGACTACAGTTGCAATACATACATATGTATGTATGTAAATATGTGTGTACAAGTAGAATTCTAAGTTTGTGTAACAAAAAGTAAAACCAGCTTTTTAGCTGTAACGCTACAAGTGCTTTGAAGTTTGCCACAATTATTAGGCAAGTTAAAGTTTTGCGGTAGTTTCACTTTGCTATTAGTATGCAATTTGTCTAAAAATATTGATATACATACTAGGGCTCTTATAATTATTCGATTAACCTGAAAACCGATTATTCGAATATCCGATTTGTAACCGTCCGTACGAATATTAACCGCAATGTTACGACTATTCGAATAATCGTTCTACTACGGTTATTCGAATAGTTGTTCTGCTGCGACTATTCGAATAGTTGCTCCGCTGGGAGCATTTGAATAAATGTAAATTGTTTGAAATCCAAGCAGCCTTTGATTTTTGTTTGTTTTTATTTGTAAACATGTCAATTTTTCGCATTTTTCCTGTGTTTCACTTTTTTCAATAAACATAGAAATTTAATGAACTTTCACTATTCGAATAGTCGACAACGAACGGTTAACCGAATAGTTGAAAATGAGGGGTTAATCGAATAGGCGATGACTGACGATTATCCGAATAGTGCAAACCGAATATTAGTATTCGAATAATGCCCTATTCGGTTAATTCGGTTAGTCGATTAGTCGAATACCAAGAGCTCGAATACATACATCTATGTATGTAAGCAAATAATAGCGATTTTACAAATGTTTACTTAAACAATTTTTAAAGTAAAATCTCATATTTTTAATCACATACATTTTAATAAATAATTCTTTTAAAGCTTTTACAAGGGTCTTAGCATATACGAAAGGATTACAAATTCAAGAGTTGAAATCGATTTTATTGAAAATAATTACACATGAAGAATTATTTTCCTTTGAGGAAAGTTATTAGAAACCTCAAATCAAATAATTTGTTGTGAACAATAACAAATATTATATGCAGGTGTTGAAGTGCATGCAATAAGAGGAATGTTAATTGATATGTGTGACTATAGAAGTGAAGCACCTAAAACAACATTTGTTGGCATAAAGACAAAAAGAAACTTAATTCGAACAAAACTGTAACTATAATTGGTTAGTATACGCAAAAATACATGCAAAACAAATAAGGAAGGGCTAAGTTCGGGTGTCACCGAACATTTTATACTCTCGCAATTTATTTATTTAAATTTATTAATATAACAAACAATTTGATTCACATATTCTGCATATACATATGTATATGGTATAAAGTACATTGAAAGTTTGAAAATGCTAATATTAAGTATATGGGAGATAGATGAAGTTATGACCCGATTTCACTCATTGTTGGCACGGAGACATATTATTAGAAGAAACTATTCACTCAAAATTTCTTTAAAATATCTGAGAGACTTAACTATAATTTCGGTAAAAAAATTGTTAGTACTGATGTCCTCATATTCGATATATAGGGTCTTGAAAACTTATGGACCGATTTCGACGATTTTTAGAAGGGCGATGCCATTCTTTAAATATAGTATTTTTGCAAAGCTCTCTTCCGATATCTTCACTAGTACTCACTTTATATATTGTAAAGTAAACTATTCAGACCGACTTCTGCTATATGGGAAGTAGGCGTGGTTATGAACCGATTTGGTCTATTTTCACAACATATCATTGGGAAGCTAGGAAGATATTATGTACCGATATTTCATTTACATTGGTCGAGTAGTTTCGGAGATATGGTTTTTAACCCATAAGTGGGCGGAACAACGCCCATTTAAAATTTTGTATCCAATTTTGAGTGCAGTATTTCTGTACCATCTTTATAATGAAATTTAAGGCTTCTAACGGTTTTCCTTACTGAATTAAACCATTTTTAGTAGTTTTCAACATAACCTTTGTATGGAAGGTGGGCGTGGTTGTAATCCGATTTCCTCCATTTTTGTACTGTACAAGGTAGTACCTAAAAGAAACGACTCTAGAAAGTTTCCTTGATATAGCTTTAGTAGTTTGCGAGATATGTACAAAAAACTTAGTAGGGGCGGGGCCACGCCCACTTCCCCAAGAAAATTGCATCCACATACGCCTCATAGTGCGATCCTTCATACCAAAGTTTACTTCAATAGCTTAATTTATGGCTGAGTTATAGGTTTTTATATGTTTTTGGTTTGGTGTTCTTGCTTTTATTGCGTTCAGTGCGCAATACTTTTTATCAGTGTTATTGCTTTACTTTAAATTGTGTGATATTTAATATGTGGGTCATACTTGCAGCAAATATGTTGCTGTTATTATTATTACTTTTTTGTTGTACGCTGACTGGCGTTGAGCGCTGCTGTCGTCACCATGTCACAATGCAATGCATCACAACAACAACAAATAACAAGAATGCAGATCATGAATATATATACATATTTGTATATTTGTAAATCTATGTGGTCAGTGTGATTATTGCAAAAAACGCTGTGTGAAAAATACTGCAGCTTCTGACGTTGATGTGAGTGATTAAATATGATTGCTATGATAGTGATAGCGTTGCGTTTTGCAATTTTTTTCTGTTACACATATATTGTAATAATTATGAAGAACGCATTATGGTGGCATAATCGTCGTGATTGTTCACTTTTAAGCTTTAATTCCACCACAGTTGCGGGTATGAAATGTTGATGATAAGTAAAGAGTCTCTTCTGCGACAGTTTGAGGTAAAATATGTTTCAACTCTTCAAATTGAATGTTTTTGTATTTACTTTTTATATTACATCAAATTGCTATATAAAAAACGTAGAGTGAGATAACAACAACTTTAGGGCATCAGCTCAAATTTGGAATTTTTTTATAATTTTTCGATTTATTTCTACCCTTAATGTTTTATGTTTCAATTTATTTATTTTTTTTTTATTTAATCAGGTAAAATTTAGTGTTATTATTCTTTACATTAATTTTTTTATTCACTTGGCTATTTTTATTTTTTTATATTTATTTTTTTTATATTTATTTTTTTTATATTTATTTTTTTATATTAATTTTTTTTTAATATATTTTTTTGATAAATTTTTATTAAGTTATCATTTTTATATTTTTTTAAATATATTTTTTTAATAAATTTTTATTAAGTTATTATTTTTATATATTTTTTTAAATATTTTTTTATTCCTTTTTCTAATATTTTATTTTAGTTTTTAATTCCATAAAAATATATTTTAAAATCTTAAGCATATTTCAATCGCACAAGACTCACAACCGCCACCATCCTGACAGTTCATGGCATCCACAGTCTGCCCCACCTACTGTCCAACAAACACCTCTGCCCCTGCCAACTGTAACGCATATGGATTTTGATTGTGATAATCACTTGCCACAATGCCCGCAGCATGACAACTGATTACAAATTTATGCCATGTCCCATAAATATTTGCAACACATAATCATTTTACATACACACATAAATACACATATGTATGTATAAGTGTCTTGTAATGTATGTATGTATGTGCATCAATGTTGCCACAGCAATTATATTGTCATTTGTTAGACAAATATATTATACAATGCACGAGTATGTGCTTGTAGGTCCATGGAGGGCGATATTTGCATTTATGATCACAGCAACTTGGAATATCTTAATTTTTATTATTTATGAGATGTCACTGTGGTTGAACCTAACCTATGGATTTGTGCGCAACGAAGCAGTATAGCAACAGCGACGCAGAAGCAACACAAACAACATAAACTAATTAGCACAAATAATTGCATATGACAAGTGTTTAGCATACTCTGGGGAGTACAGCAATAATTGTAGTTACATATGTCTATATAGATATACATATATTCTAATATGTTGTACAAACGGTATGTCATAGACGCTTATAAAGTTAAATATTTGATAGCTTAGTGAATATTAAATAAACACTTGTGTATAACAGCCAACTAGGAACTGTATATTACGTTTAAATGAAATAGAGCGGGGAATTCTGGAAGGGATTAGCGTGGAAAACTAATTTAATGTGCCATTTTGTTGGAGCAGTCGAATAAATTTGGAATGTGGCCGAAACCGTTAAACAAATCCATTTTCTACTTCAGACGACTTCACTTTACTTCTTTGTGAAAATTTTAAATTTTATAAAATGCTCAACCGCCAGCTTTTCACCAAAACATTCAAGCAATTAACTCTTTGGCCACAGAAAATGACAGCAACACACATCCCAATAGGTCGCACAAAATGTTGCAGCAAACTCACACACGAGTCAGAGGCGGGCAAACAAAAGGCAATTTCGTGCTGATGAGATCAGACAAGACAGAAAGTAAAACCGCAATTCCACAAGTCGGGTGGGTAACGACGAGGTGCCTAGTAGCAACATATACCACCAAATACGAAGGAGCCGCCTACATCTACACAAGCGCACTTTACATATTGTGGTCTCGGCATGTCTCGCAGCTACAGATATTACAACCGCAACGGAAAAGACAAACGAACTGCCTTTGTTCGCGTCACGCACGCACACACTCACACACATACAGAAAGCCAAAAGCAACAAAAATTCACACTCTATCTAGATTTGTCAAAGTGTCCTTTTCGCGGGCGTTTAACCGCAAATTCGACGACTGCTATTTTCCAGCGCCAACAGCTGCTGCCTACCAACCAGCCAAGAGTTTGCTGACTAACGTCTATTGTCGACAGTTACGCTGCTGCTGTGGGGGAAATTTGAAATTTTGTCTTAAAGCAAATCGCAAATCGCTAGTGAGAACTGTCAACGCCACACGCCAGCCGACCGCGACTTGTAACGCGGGTCCGTGTTTGTGCAGGATATGCGGTTTTAGCTGTTGCTGACTGCCAGCAGTCTGGCAATCTGGCCAACCAACAGTCGCATAGGCAGGCAATTTCTGACCGTGTCGTCGCATAAATTAGCGCCACTTTAATCTGATTCAAATACTGTTTTGCTGAAATTTATTTCTAAAGGCTTCTGAAAAGTACATGACAAAGGGTTAAATTCGCAGATAAGACTTTAAAGCAGAGTTTAATTTTAGATGGGCAAATGTGAGAGCAGGAAAAACGAAGAAAATTAAACAATACGTGAAATTTAAGAAATAATTTTCTTACAATTTTATTCATGTATCTGACAACAAGATATCGGTATATGATGTATAGCTGTTAGAGAAGAGCATAGACTCAATTGTATATGCCATTATAGTGGTTATTGTTGTTGTTGTTTAGCGTTTACCTAAACCCAGATTGAAAAGGAAGATATATATTTAGTTAACGATAGGCCCTTAGTGTGGTAGTCCGCCTTCATTAGATTTGAACAATACCGTTATCGACGACTTTCACAACCTACTAACAAAGGCTAGTGAAGTGTATTCCAACAAAAGTTCTCAGAATGTCTTCATACATATTTTCATCCAAAATAATCACATAACTGTACAGAATTTCCAAAAATAATTGGCATTCAAATATCTTCTGTGCAATGGTAAATAGTTTTCATTGGAAAATATTACGAAAAACCAAACCAAAAATTTATTAAATCACCAACTAACAATTCCTTTTACGAAAGACTACAAAAATAAAGAGCCCACACACACATTGCTTTAGGCAGCAGCAACAACTTTCAATGAGAATTTTCGTTATCAGAATAAAATTGCTCAATTGTAAATTGTTTCATTCGAAATGCTGAAAATAGCTTTAAATCCACAGAAAATTCTCAGCAACAAGCAAACAAACCGAGCCAAGTTAAATGGGGTCACTGGAAGAGACTGCCTGTGACAGAAACAATGAAGCGAATAAACTGAAATTCATAAGGGAATATGGTATAAACTGCAATCGGCACTAGTAACTTACCAAAAACCGATTGGTACTGAACAGTAACGCATACGCAACGCCACAGTTGGTAGGGATGCAGAAACATTTTTCCCAAATTCCACAAAATAAACGAATGCCAGTTGCAAGCATTTCGAGTATGCATAGATCAAGATGAGTATACTGATGTGCGCCCTACCCACTTCTTCGAAAGCAAATGGTTTGGAATTACACAGAAACAGAAGGATTTTGCAAAGCCTACAAATTATATATTTCTGGAGAAAACAGGTTTGCAGAAATCTCCAATGTTTACTGCAAGCATTTCAAGCGAACACATATTCATTTTGTCATACCCGGAATTAAATGATAATGTGCAACAGGAATTCGTTGGAATGAGCATGGCTGAGAAGTTAGAACCAAGGAAGTAAAACTACTATAGACATTTGAAAATAAACATACGAATGTAGTTAATACAGTTGTAAGTAAACAGCAATATGTACTGCCTTAGAATTTGCAAAATTCCAAAAATTATGCATTTTATAGCAAAAGTTACTGGGAAGTATTTACAGTGCTGAAGCAAGAACTTCAACATTAAGCCGTTTCTATTTCTCAAAAGACACTTTAAGCGAAAGTAAAATGAGTGCTGAGCGTGTTATAATTAACGGAAAACATAAAAAGTGGCATAACTAAGACATAAATAAAGTTATAAAAGTAAAATTTGGTACAAAGGATCGCACTAGGAAGGGGCTTTTTTGGATGTAATTTTTTCGGGAAAGGTTCTCGTAAACTGCTAAAGCTATATCTAACTTTCCAGAGTCGTTTCCTTTAGATTCTTCCTTACACAGTCCAAAAATTGAGGAAATCGGAATAAAACCACGCCCACCTCCCATACATATGTTATGTTTCAAACTACTAAAAACTATTTAATTCACTAAGGAAAACCAACAGAAACCTTAAGTTTCATTCCAAAGATGTTACAGAAGGGCTCCACTCAATGAAATTCGGTTCGTAATATTTCCCTGGCATCCCAATCATATGTTTTGAAAGTGGACCAAATCGGTTAACAACCACGCCTTTTTTCCATATACCAGAACTTTGAAGCCAATATGAGTCGTTTACTTTATAATATATATTACTAGCAGACCCGGCCACACGTTTTTGTGGCTAAGGTATACATTAAATTAAGTTGGTCCAATCTTGGCTTCGGCGACGATATTGATTACTCGAGGTTGATTTATGTTACGCAGCATGATTACAACTCACACTACTTTTAATTGAAACACTACGAAATTCTAAATTGTCGCATTAAGATCATCGATATTTTTTTTTACCACCAATATAGGTCATTCAATCAGTCATTTATGGTTATCATATTGAGGTTTCATGTCAGGAAAACTTCTCTTTCGATTCAATGAAGTGAAAGAAATCTGTTGGAAATGCTATTAATCCATCGAGGTGTCAACTGCCAACTATTTCTACAATCGCAATTTGGTATTGTTGCAAAAACACTCATATGTTAGTTGTTAATTGGCGATTCTTTATGTGTCGCCACAAATTAAATGATTTTAGGCATGCGATTAGCCCGTCAGTAACAGTTGATCCAGGAATAATTGGAAGAGTCTGGCGTAAATCACCTGTTAACAGAATCCTGGCTCCACCAAAAACGTTCATCGACAATCAAGATCTTTTAAAGTCCTGTGCAGTACTTCCAGCGACTTCTTGTTTGGAAAATCTTCGTTATAGCGCTATTTTTGGCGATTTTGCCAACTGGTGTTTCGTTCATTTGCAATTTAAGAGTAATTTCAACAGGTGCCAAGTTGCCACTATTCCCGTTAACCTTGGTGGTGAAAATGAGTGAAATTGGTTCTGGAATTACATCATCCCTCATATACTATATATGATGATTTTCTATTGGACTTTATGCCGAATATATAGGTCAAATTGTGTGTTATCTTAACAAAATTACATCAATAAATTGCGAGAGTATAAAATGTTCGGTTGGACACGAACTTAGCCTTTCCTTATTTGTTACAAATTGCTTTGGTCTATCGACAAAACCTTATACAATTGAACAATAACAAAAATATTTTAACAAAGCAACAATGACAACCTTCAAAATATTATTTTTTTGTTTTCTCTTTTTATATTTTTCTTGTCAACTCGAATACAATTCTCTTATTGATATCTTCCTCGCCATTTTTCCATATTTACTCACTCTCTAATCTTTTTTTTTTTTTTTTTTTTTTTTTTTTCACTAACTCAATTCAGTTTTTTGCCTACTTCCTACCCCCTAAGTACGATGACGTGATCATTTTGATCTTATATTCGTTTTTAGGTAACCATCTATTACCTTACTAAATTTCATCAAAATCCGTTCAGCCATTTAAACGTGAACAAAACAAAAATGACTAAATATCACTACCTCAATATAGTTATCTGCCTACTGCCTACCCCCTAAGAACGATGGCGTGATTATTTATAGCCTATGACCATTTCTAGGTTATCATCTATCACCATATCAAATTTCATCAAAATCCGTTCAGCCGTTTAGGCGTGAAAGAGTAACAGACAGACAGAGTTACTTTCGCATTTATAATATTAATATGGATTTATAGCTTGGGATCGCCTTTTCTAAAACTCGTCGAAATTAGATAATAAGATTTCAAGGCCCCATATATACAAATTGAGGACCTCAGTGCTTCTAATCAATTTTTTTACCGAAAATACAGGTATGTCTCTCTTATATTTTGAAGAAAGTCAAAGGGCATATTTTTCTTCCAATAATATGTCTCCGTACTAAAAATTTGTGAAATCGAGTCATAACTTCTCCTAGCTCCCATATACCTAATATTAGAGTTTCCAACTTTCAATCGACTTCATACCATATATATGTATGTATAACGAATATGTGGGTCAAATTGTGTGTAATATTAATAAAATTAAATAAATAAATTGCGAGAGTATAAAATTTTGGGTAACAACCGAACTTAGCCCTTCTTTACTTGTTAAATTACTTTTATTTTCTAACATCTTGCAACCCTATGAATTATTTTTTTTTTTTTTTGATTTTGCTAAAAGAAAGTGTGAAGGCGCACTGGTAAGGCGCTTGTAAGAAAGTATGCATATTCTCTGTTGTTATAACAAATCAAATCTGTTCGCTGAACCTTTGAATAATTTTTCGCTGACCGTTGTGCGCTTTTTAGGTCAAGGCTGGTAAGCGAGTACGCAATATACAGCAAATGCAAATACATAGGCGCCATATTATTATACATATGTATATACATATCTGTATATGCTTAAGTTATAGCATGCAAGATAAGTAAATAAAGTTAAGCGAAGAAAGCTACAAGAACTCAAAAAAGGAAAAAAGAAACATGAAAACTGAAAACTGAATAGCAAACCCAGCTGCGCCGCGAGTTAAAGGACAAGGCTGTAAAAATCGCGGGTGCAACATACATTAAAATTAAACAGAATTTATATAAAATATGTGATTTTAAAAATTTTTATTTAAAATTTCGATTAAGACACCATAGATTACCGTAACAAGCTTCAACTCGTCAATGATTACGAACGTTTAAAAAAAAAACAAGAAATAAACGGACGACTACAATAAGCTGGCCTAAAGACATGAGTTGGACTTCTACTGCATGATAGAGATTTGTTTGCATCTACTGCCATGCACCACAGGATGCAACAATATTTTTATGTGTCGGTACGTGTTCGCATAACGCAGAGGATGAAACGCATGATGTATGTTGGCTGGCAATTCGTACAATTTTAGTGCACTACTCATCGCTTAAGTAGCTCTTCTACTTATAACACGACTTATCTCTCCCCCACCCCTTCTCCTTTGTCCGTCTTTAACAAACCGTGGTGCTTTTTGCTTGTGGGCGCATTTGCTGTGCAGCAATTTTAACAAGCAAATGAATTCTCGCTACAATTAAAAAAAACAAAACAGCAACTACAAGAACAAATGCAACAACAAAAGTTAAAAACTTGTACCCCACCATCAACACACCACCCCTTACCATTAATCAACAACTTTGTACTTTTTTATTACACATATGAGTGGCACTTTTGCACGCCTCGAATATTATGTGAGTGTGAGTATTTGCATTTATGTTTATGTTTGTATCCTTAGAAGTTAACTGTTTGAAGTGTTAATTTCAGCCAGTTACAAGTGTTGATGTTGAAAAATATAAAAATGAAAATGAAAGTAAAAACTTACTCAGCGGACGGAAATAGCAATTGCTAGCACTTATAGGGAATGTTACCTTCTAATTGTGGTTGGACCAAAAAAGTCATGGGCATTTTCATGAGAAAACAATACAACAAAGGAAATAAACAAATGTAACAAAAAAATGAAACAAATGCATTTTCGCACAGCCAAATTAATTTAATAGTATAATTGAGAAACCAGTTTTTGTCTTTCGCACAGCCGGCTACTCGATTAACGATTGCCAGTTACACATTTTTGTTTTTGCTGTTCATAAGAAGTAGGTAAATTTCATCAGCTGATTGCTATTTTATCAATAATCACAGCCAAATATACAGCGTGGTCAACAACCCGCAGAGTTGCATTCTAGTTTCAACTCGGTTTGTATTCAATTAAAAATTAATGTATTATAATAAAATACGATTTTTATTTTTTATGGTTATTTGATGTAAATCAGCGCTTTTACCGAGCAAAGGACGTTTAATTGCTCAATTAATGCGTTAAAATTAGCTAATTGACTAAATTCAGTGACTATTTGCAGGTTTATTCATCCTAATCGTTGTGTTTCATCGTTCTTTGTACATATAAAAACTTTTAATTCATAAATAATAATTAACTTACGAAATTTTTCAAGTATGATAATCTAAACAGCGCAAAAAACATACCTGTAAAGAGAGAAAGCAAAAAAAAAGGTAATTAGTATATGTTACAGAGATCAAAAAATGCTGAAATTTTTTATTCGTAAATGTCAATGAAATCAATAAGAAGGTGTTTAAATTTAAAATTGTCGGCTCCTAAAATCGAATTCTGCTATTCTTCAGCAATTACGAATATATTAAACAATAACACTTGTACTCGGTCACCATGTAAAGTAGTATGATATCACATAGCTTTTGTATGTTTGTATTTTAGATTTTTTGCGCTGATCATTAATTACGAACCATTGTGTGGTAGAGGCCAATGAGGGGTCAATAGCATCATTACATTTCGCAAGTAATTAAACGAAAATTTTCAGAACGTTTTTTGTCAATGCAAAAATAAGCATTTAACAGAGATAAAAGTGAAACAAAACTAAAATTCTTTTGTCAGCTTAATTAATTTAACATTGAAACGTTTTTTTGGTTTTTTATTTACGCTTGTAATTAAATAGCAATATGCGGTTTCATATAAATATATGTCCAATGTTATTGTCACCGCTGTAAGGGCAAGTTGAAGGTGTGTTTGTGAGTGGTCGTTTTGGAGGTCACATTGCTACATGTCATTAACGATGTGTCACAATTTTCGTTAATGTAATTTACAAAATATCATGTAATTATTGATAATTGTGTTTCTGCATAACACTCACAATGCGAAATGTGCGAAAGTGACAAAAATAATATAATTGAATAAACTTTATTTTAATTTTCGCGTATTAGAAATAATTTTGGTACTCAAATACATACGTATGTATGTATGTATGTTTTTAGAGGTTTTTTTTTTAGACTATGTTTTTTTAGACTACACAAACCTAATATGAGCACCTTACTTCTGTTGAGTTGGACATACAGTTACTCTCATCAAATTCTATAAATTGCAAGTTTCAAATACATGTAAAATTTTCAATATGTTAATATATTCAATTCCTTTATAACAGGACATGTATTTTTGTAGGTTAGCATTTTGTTATAGATTCTATAACATCAATTTAGAATTTATCAACGTCTGTTGAACATACGTTTCACTCCCCCTAACCTTCAAAAGCCCATATTGCTTTTAAATTCCCGTTGTGTAATCTGACATGTACAGTATGTATACATTTCTCATTTCTTTGAATATTAAATGAATTCGAATTTAATTGGCTTTTTGAATTGTAACATAAATCGATCGAAAATTGTACTCCTGCCTGACACAAGCTACTCTCACACTTTCGAGTGGCGGAATGCATTATATAACATGCTAATATTCTTCAAACAATTTTTTCGTTCGTAACAGCAGGCCACCAACTCACAGCTGAGTTTAGTTTTTGGCAAGCCACAGCAGTTGTATTCATTACTTTCTTGTTCCTTCTTCATTCTTTTTCTTAAGTAGTAAATTAGATATATTTCACAGGAATTTCCTTTCATCCTTCTGATACCTCCATATTCGATGCGCCTTTAAAATTAAAGCTTCTTTCATGATTTGCCAGCGTTTTGTTCTCCGCACCAATTTTCATTATAAGACTGTCTTTGCTGTCAAACTCTGCTACTTCTTAAGTCGTCTGGGGTACACGTCGATAGGCCCAGCATGACAGCTGACACTGATTGATTGATTGATATTTGCATACACATGAGTATGAATTTGATAGCAATTATGTTAGCGACAGTAATCTGAGTCCCAGAGTGCATAAGAATTCTATTTGACTTTTATACTCGTATTTGCCTTACCAAACTTCTCATTAATATGCGATTTGAACATTTGTATTCATAATTTTCAGTCTAAATTTGAAAATGAAGACGGATTAAGATTACTTAATATAGCTAGATGGATAGTATAATCATATATTTACTGAAAATATGTAGTTTAATTACGACACAAATCACTATCCATCACTATTCCATCACACATTGATGTCAAGGCATTTTTAGAAGTATGATATTTGTACTGTATTTATCACTTGAAACTATACCGAACATACAAATCCATACGCACCTTAATAAAATATTGACCTTAAATACAATTTTCAATTCATAACCGCAAAAATCAGGCAATAATAATGGCGCGTTAATAAATATAAATAAAATTCATGTTAAATCGAAATATTCTTGTTATAAGCACTTAACAATATATTTTCAGTCACTATTGAAGCTCTGAATGGGTCCTCGAACAATCAGAATAATCATTAAAAATGTCAAAACCAAAAATATTCGTTGCCTCAATTGATTCTTCAGTGCTGACCATTGAAGTTTTTATAGCCTACTGGCCATGAGTATGCAGTGAAACAATAAAGTGAGTCTATAAATATACAGGTATACCATATATAGTATATATGTGCATTAGGGTGGTCTTTAAGAAATCAAAGAAATTTGTTCAGTTACTTTACCGCAAGAAATTATACTCGGTACGAGTAAGGATATTCGGTATTAAATAAAAAAAAACGAAAATCAAAAAAATATTTTGATCGTAACTAAGTGTTTTGAAAATGGTTCTTATGGAAACATACGAGAGCGAGATATTTACATAATTCCAATATCGCTTTTGGAATTTAAATGAAAAATGTATTACTACATAGTTTGCATTTAGGTCTAAACTGAGCTAATTGTCTATTTAATCAAAAAATCTGCTCCCTGCATTCAAGAGCCAACCTAATACAGTAGTAAATGCTTGGATATTCATATAAATGTATGTTCATAAATAAATCGCAATTTGTTATCGGACTTTTTATATTCTTTTACGCTCCCACATGGAATAAATCGAATTGCTTTGTTTTTATTTTTGAGATTTCTACTGACAACCGGCCAACCATATTTCGAAATATGGCCACTTGAGTCACTTGAGTGCCCAAAACTATGTTATGCCAATTGCAATGAAGTGAAAACGACAAAAGCTGCAGGCAAACAAATGCGGCCCGAGCAGACCCGCGCCAGCCCCTCTGGTCCACCTAACCAATATGAAAGCCAGGCTGTGTGAAAAAGCAATTGGCATTTCTATTTATTGTGAACGGAAGTGTGTGCGGGTGTGTGATTGCGCCAGCCTGGGTCATAACTATATATACGCTTTTATTGTTGTGTTCTTGGCATTTCAACTCTCGATGATGCCAAATTCAAAGTTTGACAGCGAAGCTTAATGAAACACAATGGGATCAATTATTTTTGATTTCTGCGTGGGTAATATTTCGACACAAAGCCAGTTAGTATATACTCTAGTGAATCGATGTTGTAGTGGGCTGTTGAGTCACCCTTTTCAAAATGCTTTGCCTACATTTCGGCTAAAAGACATTTATTGACCAACAAATGTGGGGACTGTTGTGGAACTCTCTCTCTCTGTCATATTGTTTACTATTTTGTGTAAGGCCTGATGTAGCACAATGTTCTCTTTCCCTTTTTTAATAGGTATACTCGTACAATAAAAAATTTGTAACCCATTTCTACTCGGCAATTGGAAATTCACGATTATTTGTATACAGTCTGTCAATTAAATTAAACCTTATAACTAAACGTTTGACAAATTTACAATTGTTTTGAAAACTACTAAAAAAAGAACAAAAACAAAGATTTTTTGTAGCGTTGGGGGAAAGTGAAAACAGTGCATTTTTATATTATTATTGATTGATGGCACTCGTGACGTTTATTTGACATTCGACGATTTTCATACAGAGGTACATATGTATTATTTGCTTTATTTGAACCCTGACTCCGTAAATGTCGAATTAATCTCAAAGGGCATGCTCAATGCCCTTCAATGTTGAGTGTGTAGTTTTTAGTGCTCTTCGCTCAAATTCCTACTAAAGAAATTGTCAATGGCAGCATTTTTTTACCTGTTGTCTGTGATTTGTAAATTTGAATTTAAACTCTTCAAAATTAGTAAAACAAAAAAATAAAAACCAAACAAAAAATAAAACATAATAAAAAAATTAATAATAAATAATAATAAATAAAAATATTAATAAAAACCAAAAAAAAATATTTCCTTCACTTTTCATTTATTTAGCATTATAGCAAAGTTATTATTTCACCACCACAAAAATAATAATAATACTCCTCGTTATTTCGATATTTCAAAAACATAAATTTCGCCCGACGCATGGCCTCCAGCTGTCAGAAAAATTTCAAACGTTTATAAACGTATGAATTGACATGAAGCAAAATTAAAGTAATTAATGAAACAACAAAAACAATTCCATAAATACGTTTAGAAGCGAAAAAAACAATAAGCTGTTATACTAAAAACATTTTAAATCGCTGACAAATGACAAATGCGAATGCTGTGTATGACACAAAAAAAAATTCAAAAAAAAAAAAAATAAAAAATAATACAAATTATTAATTAATAAAATATTTGAAAACGAAGCGAACGCGCAAAAAATTTTAAATACAGATTCTATCAAGCTTAAGCGAAATACCGAAATACTGAAATAAATAATAAACAAAACGTAATTTTTCACAATGAAATTGATAAAAAAACAAATGTCATAGCTACACAAAGACATTATTATTATTTCTCACACATAAAACAGCGCAAAAATATGGACTTTTTGCCCCTTAAATCTACAATTAATTTTTTTTATTTAAAAGTCTAATGCAACAATGCTGCAGCAGGTGCTGAAATTCGTTTACTCACGAGTGTACTATATGCAATTAAAACGCTAAACAAAACAAAACAAAAACACAATTCAGAAGAGCAAAGAACAATAACAAAAATAAAGTAGAATGCTGCCAACTTATTTCCAAAAACAAAAAAAAAAAGAATATAATTGTGGTTAAAAATGAATGACATGGTTGAATAGAAATTTTGTATAAAATTGGCATTAGTCACTAAATGAGTTGTATCGTTACAACAACAAGAGTGTATAATTAGGTTGGCAAGCTAAATGTGGTCGACCAATTATGAGTGGTATGAAAGAGGTGCCAATTCGATTATATTAAGAGATGAGTAATTTTCTCGCTAAAAATAATAAAAGTGCAATGAATTCTAATTAAAAATTTAATATTTACTACTCGAAGTTCTTTTGGTATATTGAATCAAGTAAGAGTTTGGCGGTGACAAGCTACAAATCCAGAATACGAACATGAATATGTTGGGTTGGATCGATTCATTAGTGATTTATAGTTCAGAAAAGGTTCAGTACCCTAATGGTTCCAAATTTACAAAATTACATTTATTACACAAATATTTTCAAAAAAGCAATGCGCAGTGTGTTCAAAAAATAACGGGAATTGCTTAAAAGCAATGCGTAGTGTGTTCAAAAAATAACGGAAATTGTAAAATATAAAATTTCATGATTTCGGTGAGTCCAATATCAAATTTTTTTTGCTTATTATGCTAATATAAATGACGTCGAAGTACGATAAAATTTCCACCACCATTCATATATTACAACCGCCATATTCGCCAGACATAAGTCCGTGTGATTTTTTTCTCTTTCCGAAAATAAAGAGAAGAAAGGGCCGTCGTTTGACAAGCATACGATAAATCGCTGAAAGAGCCAAAGTCTATCCCCAAAAATTAGGTTTGAGAAGGTTTTTCGACGATTCGAAGAATATTTTATATGCGAAAAAATTAATATAGACGAATGTATAATTTTTTTTTCAAAAAACGAAAATTCCCGTAATTTTTTTAACACAGCGCATCTACGAGACTTTTTCAAAACATTTCAAATATATAGGAGATCTTTAATATTTCCATGGTTTACAAAAAAATCGTAGAGAAATGTGCGAAAAAACCGCACAACCAAGGAAGTGTGAAACATTTTTCGCTATTAAATTGTTGCCACCTACACACGGTCACTACTCTCCTCTACTATATACGATACTCTGCACTCATACAGCACACCCTCCTACACACACATTTTCAATTTTTACGCATTGATCAACAACACAACCGAAAGGTGTGCACTCCACACAACCATGGACAGCAGCAATCAAAATGCGTTTATGTACGAAAATATAAATCATTTACTCCACTGCAACCCTACACTACAGTTGCACCCACACACCTTCACTGGCGGTTGCACTCGTATGCTTCGGAAATTCAAGTGGAAATGATGAAGTGCAACAACTGTCTGTCAGCACCAGTAGCCAACGCCGCACTCGTTTTCGAGTGGTCTGCACTAGCAGTCATCAATTGGATTACAGTTATGAGTATGTGTCCGATTTTTTTCCAAATGAAGCATTTTTACTCGTACATACACCTCTGTGGGGTTATGTGTGGCTGCCACAGGCAACAATAACATCATTACATACACTCACGCGGTTTCCAAATGAAAATTGCTTGCATATGCAACACATTAATCGAACGAGTAATTTGGTAGAAGTTGTCACACAACTAATTGCTTTAGAAAACGTACTACGTGTGGGATACTAGACCACAACTTTAGATTACTGCGGAAATTAAGATGTTTCTGTGGTTCTTCAAATTTTAAATAAATATTATTTATATATGTATTAATTTTTAATGAAATTATTAATATTGAAGATAAAATGATTTTGAGCAAGAACATTCACAGTTAAATAATTGCTTATGGATTTGCAGTATAATATGTACATGCTGTGTGAGCCTTGTTTCGACTTCGATAGTATGAAGAATATATTTATTCGAAAAAAATTTGTTTATATCCTTTTCACACAGCCAAATTAATTTATCAATTAAAATTTTGAATAATAAACCAGTTTTTGCCCTTCACACTGGCGGCTACTCGATAACCGATCAGCTGTTGCACAATTTTATTTTTGCTTTTCATAAGAAGTTGGTAAGTTTCATCAGTTGATACTTTTATCACATCATCTACATCTACCGTCGTGTGAACAACAACTCGCAGACAAAGACCGTATATATGATCTTGCAGAGTTGCTTTTCATTTTCAAGTCGATTAAAATTCATTTAAAAAATAATGTAGATTTTTATTTTGTATGGTAAATCGATCTTAATCAGCATTTTAATCGAGCAGAAGCCGGTTAATTGATCAATTAGCTCCTGTGTGAAAAGGCTATTAGTCCGGATACCAAATAATGAATATTTATCTTTGGCACAAACTGACGATTTGAGGAATACTACTCCATGTTAATATCTCCAATAAGTTGTTCTGAACCTAACCTACTTTAGAACCTAACCTAGAAACTACAAATGAACGTAAATAACTCACACATTACATATTGTACAAAGTGAAAACTTTCCAAACTAGTTCAGAGAAATATATATATGTATGGTAATTTATCTAAAAAACAAAAACAACTAACTAAGTAAAATATGAAAGAGCCATTCAATGTTTAACCGTAAATATGACAACAGCTATTTAATAGTTATGCAGCAAGTTACAGGTGAAAGGGTTACTCGCATAAGATGAATGCCAAAAGCGTACAAAATAAACAAACAAACCAGTTAAATGCCAGAACTTCGGTGTAGAAGACTAATAAAAACCCGCACGAAAACAAATACAAAGTTCCCAGCAAGTAGAGAGTGCGTCGCAGCGGCAAAAAGGTACACGTGCAACAACCAAGTGGCTATGGTAGCAAGAAAAGTTTCTGCCACCAGGTGGCAAACCAAAAGGAAGACATTGCACGCTGTAGACGCGCATCGACGAAGAAACGAAGCAACGCAGGAAGGACGAAAACTTGAGACTATGAATTGCCGAGGACATTGCAGGCAGACGGTGAAAGTTAACTTGCCGAACACGTTCACGACTAAACGTGTTGTTTCAGCTTCCGAGAAGGCTACTAACAAGACAGGTGCTGGCACTGCCGCATGGCTGACGGACAAGAAAGGTACCAATGTACTAGATGTGTTGGCACTTTACGAAAGTAAAACAGTAAATAAAGCAATGGGTGTTAGCTGCTAATATATTTGGGTGTGTGCGTAAGAAGCGCTTCATAAATGTGAAACGGATGTTTATTTGATGAGTGGAGTGTACACAAACAAATGTACGAAGTATGTAAACTCAACAATATGAAGCTGCAGACGAGAGCATCTTCACTTGCCCAAGTCTGCATATATTTAGTAAGTACTGTTTGCCTTCAGGTGGGCGTCTGCACACACACATACACGCATAAATCGCTTAGTTACTGCTACGTGCGCCACACAGACATTGGCTATGTTAGGCATCTATGTGTGGAACATTGCTGCTTTGCGTGCCACTGCGTGTTCTTGTGGTTAGTTAACTGTAATAAAAAGGGTAATAAACTAATTTTCTATTATGTTAGCAGTTGGTATGTGGAAGTTTTGGCATAACGCACGCACGACTTTTTAATGGCTTGAATTACGCACACAAATATGTTTGCATTTCGTAAACTTCATAGATTTGAATTTGAATAGTTTAATGGGAAGCGTTGCAAAATATTTCTTCAATAGAGATTTTAGCACTCGGTTTCTTTAAATGTAACATTTGGTGAATGTAAATAATCAAAAAAAAGAAAAAAGATTCCTCTCAAAACTAATGCACTTAAGTAGTCCGAGTTACAAGAAACTGTCCGTTAAACAAGTAATTCACTTTCACTCCATTAAAACAGATACATTTCTTTGGTTTCTTTAAATACATTCATTCATTTCAATTTCCACTAATAAAAGTCTGTCATTTGCACCTAACACCTTGCGCGTGGTCATGCTATTGTAAAGATAATTACTTCAACACTCAATTCAATAACGTGCTAGAAATCCGTAAAGAAAGAAAGCAAAATAATTGACGAGACGAAAAAATTGAGCTGGCCACCCGCAACCACTTCATTAAATGAAGGAGCACTTAAGGGACTGAAGAGACAGACAGCATGATTCTTAATTGAATTTCTATTATACGTGGCGGGTAAGTAATTGTTTTGTAATAGTAAATACACTAACAGTCGCTTTCACGAAACAAATTTAAGTGAAAAATAATTAATTTCAGTTCTATCATTTGACTTAATTTTTATTTAAATGGTCAATGGTAATAAAAAATTGTATTTAATAAAAAAAAATATTATTTAATAAAAAAAATATTATTTAATAAAAAAAATTAATTTAATAAAACGAAATTTAATTAAAAAATTGATGCGGAAAGATAGTGTAAGGATGGAAAGTATGCATATTTCGACTTTTCAAATTGAAAGCAATTATTAGAAAATTACCTTATAGCCCTTTCGCACAGAAGTTAATTCAACAATTAAACAGCCTTTGCTCGATTAAAGCGCTGATTTAGATCGATTTACTACACAAAATAAAAATCTGATTGGCCTATATTAATTTTTAGTTGAATTTTAAACGAGCTGAAAATGAAATGCAACTCTGCGACAAAGAACGTATTTGTTTGCGAGTTGGCTGTATTTTTCGATAAAATAAAAAAATAAATAAAAAAAAAACTCAAATCATTAAATTAAAGATAAGTAGTTGATAAGTACCAAAGAGTTCAAACAAAACTAAAAACCAAAAAATTGGAGAATTTGAAAAAAAAAACTGAAGTCAGCATTGGTGATTTTATCTTTCAACAACACACTCAAGATGTAAATTGCTTATGCAAAGAATATTAAATTGCGAACCAAAGAGCAATTGTATGAGAACAATTTTGGTGACAAAAAGAGGTTTCATAATAAAAAAGACGACACAAACAACAGACAAGGAGAAAGTAACTAGTTGCATGAGAATTTAAACAATTCTAATAAAGGACGAAAGTCATATTTCTCTCTTTGAGAAGGATATGCGTACAAAATGTAAACAGTTGATTGAGAAATAGAGAATACACCGAGAGAAACAAATTTTTAAATCTCAATATTGAAGAGAAAAATTTATTGTGAATAAAGTGCTTGACTACAAATATCTTAATACTTAAGAGAGATTATATATTTGAAAAATAGTAGAAGAGTACTAAAATTGGTAATAAATAACTATTGGAGACTTTCAACTGTTGAATCAGCGTAAAATTGTAGGATTCTAGAAACATATAAAACTTGCATTGCTTGATACCTGAATAGTATTCTAAAACAAATATGGCTTTCTGATGAATGTGGCACGTACAACACAACTAGATACTACTTTATATACTAATGAAATATAGGTTACGTCATCCTTGTGTAGACTTCGTCGACGTCAACGAACGTCTTTACCGAAAAACACACCCGGCTTTTGAGCACAACGCATACGCATGCGCGCTCTTAGTTTACTACTCTCTTGTTAATACGAACCTCTGAGTCGTATATACGATGCATCGTTTGCCAATATTGTTTTTTTATACGAAAGCAAGCTCGTATAAAGCACACACCGCAGAACAAAGTACAAAGAAAACTGCTTCAACAAGTTGTTGACGACAGCAACAAAGGATTGTTAGTGCTCCGACGACGAATGGCTAAATATAAACATATACAACAACTACTTACTTATATGTATACTCTATAAAATACTCATACTTATATAATCTTACTTAGTATAAAGCAGAATTCTTATAATAGAAAGGACAATAAAAGTTGCGGTTATTCAACGGAGTTTTCACCAAAATTGCCAAATTTTTTGTGCGGTAAACATACACTTTACTGCTGCGTGTATCCTTTCATACACCCGAATACGAACACTACTATAAGACCCACACGAACAACAATTGGAATTAAAAACATTAAACATTGAGCGGATTATTTTATATTCAATTAACCCAATTTCGAGCTTGGTCGGTTGTTCGGTTAGTATGGTTGGTTTGTTGGTTTGGTGAGAGCAAAGTGGCGCAGTTGAATGTACACACACACAGATTGTGATTTACAGTTCACAGCAACGTCAAGTATTCATTATTCAGTGGCTTGACCCAAGTGTCACTGTGTTACTTATTGTTATTGTGGTTGTGTACTGCAAAAATGTAATTGTAATTAAATGCATGCGGAATAGTCACCAATGACCAATGAAGAGAAAAGCTGAACTAAAGTAGAGTGCAAAACTGGGAAGCGAATACGCTTTGGTCACTCGTAGCGGGATTTTAATAGCTTTATTGCAGCAGTAGCATTTTTGTGTCTTCCATTTATTTTTAATAAATATTAAATTTTACAGTGTGTACCTAAAAGCTTTGTATAATTACAGCAGATACTGCGGTAATTTGAAGAATTTTTTTTGAGGAATTTTTTGAGGTGTTAAATTTTATATTTTTTTCCTACTTGCAGTATGGGCAACATTCAAAATAAAGATTAGACCATAAGGTTGAATCTTTAATAGAAAACAGAACAGCAATTAGATGTCAGTTTGACAGTTTTGCACCACTGCATAAGTACACGGAATCGTTTTAAAAATTCGCCCTATGGCAACCACCATTTTGAATTTTGAAAAACCGACACCGGATTCTGGATCAGGGACCCCAAAAACACCCTGCAACGAGTTTTAAGCGATTCCGATGAAATTTTCAAAAAATGCTACGTCGTATTGGATCCGCCATTTTGAATTTTGAAAAAAAAAAACGACACCGGATTCGGGATCAGGGACCCTTAAAACCACCGAGCAATATGTTCCAAGTGACTCCGATGAATTTTTCAAAAAATCCTACGCCATGTTGGATCCGCCATTTTGAATTTTGAAACACCGTCACCGGATTCGTAATGCTCGACACCGAAATCTCCCAATGATGATTCCGATGAATTTTTAAAAACGCTATCGCTTACCTGTTTTTTGGGGTTATGTCAAACACCTGATCCGATGAGGTTAAATTGACCTCCGATTTAGATAATGCAACGCCAAAAACCCAAAAACATAGTGTATACATAGTAAGACCTCCAGGTCATAACTAACAAATATTTTTGTCTGTGGCTGTGTATTTAATACATACTATATGGTTAAAACTTGCTAGTTTTCCACATTTCCACTCTAACAAGCTCAGAGCGCCATTGAATCTCATATGCAGACACATACATTTATGTATTGCAAAACTAAACAGTTGAATTAGTTTCCAATTATGGTTTCTTATGTCAACAGGCAATCACTGCAGACCAATGAAGAGCACACACACCACTTAATTACAAGCTCAAACAATTATTAAGTGCAAATTTAAAGGAATGTACCACATACATATAACAGTAAAGGCAATAACAAGCATTTATAACAATATTAATAACATTAAGAAAAGAAAACAGTGGCAAGTGGTATATTGAATAAGCAACAAAATGCTGCACAACAATTGTTTACCTACTTAATTAAATAATTGCGCAGTGAAATGGAAAATTATAAAGCAATAGCAGGCAATAGCCACTAGCCAATGCAAAGCAAATGGCAGGAATAAGAGCATTATATGCATGTTTGTGTATGGAAAATTTTGCAATACCACAAGAAAGTGTAGTTGCTGCAATTACAACAAAATTAGACGAGGAATGCCCGCACAGAGGACGATAACTAGTAGTGCAAGGAATGTGTTTGGTCGGGACATAACACTATAGTGCAACAAGAATGGCACAGCAAAAACAACACAAAGTTTTAGTTGGCCTTTGTTTGCTATAAATATGATTATAATTCTAATGCAAATTAAGGCACATGAAGGAGAGCTGCACGAAGGAAAGGCGGTAACCTTTAACAGGTAAGGAATTTGTTAGTTAACTGAAAAGGCAGCCACAATAAACGTAGGCGTTTACAGTAAAGTTACGAAGCACTTAAGCCTCAAGCAGCTAAAATTGAATAATTACCAAGCGTGTAAACTAGTGTGCAAAATAGTAAAATTAGGCTTCGGACTAAGGAAATATAATAGTTTAATGCTATTTTCTTACTTGAATGCCAAATTATAGCAGAATTAATGCATCAGTGGCTGTGGTTTCAACGAGGTCACACATGTTAGAAGTAAAATGTATATTTGTGGCTGTTTGCCAAATTTAGACAGGTCCATTGTTGTATTATCTAATTAGGTTCATCGTTTCCTTGTGATAGTTACGCTTAGAAATTTCTCCTAAAAGCCTTTTCACACACAAAAATTAATTGAGCAATTAAAATTTTAATTGAAAAATCAGTTTTTGCCCTTCACACTGCCGGCTACTCGATAAGCGATCAGCTGTTATACATTTTTGTATTTGCTTTTCATAAGAAGTTGGTAAGTTTCATTAGCGGATTGCTATTTTTCATATTTATTTTCAGCAGCGACACCTACCGTCGTGTAGCGCAGACAAAGAAGGTATATATAATTACAAATACGGTCTTCGTCGCAGAGTTGCATTTCATTTTCAAGTCGATTAAAATTCAATTAAAAATTAATGTAGAAAAATTAGATCTTTATTTTGTATGGTAAATCGATCTTAAACAGCGCTTTAATCGAGCAAAGGCCGGTTAATTGATCGATTAGCGCCTGTGTCAAAAGGCTATAGAAGCCTATTGATGAATGATCTTAATTTTTGCGAATTGAAGGTAAATCTGAATAGAGAAAATCTAAAAAAATATCACAAAATTACTCTAAATATATTTGTTTCATTATTTTCATTAGTACTAATTAAATTAGTTTTTATATTTCACATAATATGGACCAGCGTGTTCCGTCATCTCATATATTATTAAATGTTCGACAAACTCTACTTAATGACAATGTAAACACGTCACTTCGGTTAGACCGCTGTCATTAGTATTATACCCAACCGAAAGGCGACAACAAACACCATCAACTTGCAGCTTAAGATAAATCAGTTGGCCATTCAGCCATTAACTCTGATATCTAATACATGAAGTACACACGTGCAGAGGCATATACATACATACAAGGCATACAATTTGTTGAATTCTACGCTATTAACCCAAGTGCAAACGGATCGTAATCTATTTAGCAGCTATTTAATGCACGCACTGCTTTCGGCCTCAGAGATGAGAAGCAAATGAACAGCAACAACAAGTAAGCATGTGTACAATTTCACATGCATTCTGGCATTTAATCATCGCATATGATTAAAAGAAACTAATGTCAAATGAAGCGGTGCAGTTTAGTGGAAAGCTTGAAGGCCAAAGGTTAAAGTCTAAAGTGAAAACAATAGTTGCGGTAGGATTAATTGAGGTCGATAACTATAAAAATTGTATTTAAACTATAATATCGTGAACGCATTTCATATACTACAAAAAATATTGTATTAATTAGCAACTGTTTCGTGCGGGTGCATTAAAGTTATACTTGTTAACCAATTTCCTATGGGGTGCATATACAGTTGCTGTCAGGAATTCAACCAACTCGAGCCAAATTGAATTGAATTAAGGACGTGGAGTGAACGGAAATTATGTCAATTTGGTGTTTTAGGTGAATATACACCACATGCATATATACATATATACGAGTATATATAACTAAATATTTAGTTTAGTCTGATGCCAAGTTCATTGAATGCCAACGTTAATTAGAATTGATTTATTTGGTCGCATGAACCGTTGATACGAATTAGTTGCAATAACAGTAGACAGCGCACTTATGCAGCTACACCAGCCAACCACCACACCACACATCACTTTCAGCAGCTGCCGAACACGCCAATGTCAAATGCAGTAGTGAGGTGTTTTTTATGTACATATATGTACGTAAATATATACATATATATCTGTGCTGAGATTGCATTAATTTGACAGCAGTTACATACATACATGGGTGGTGGTCGCGCTGTAAGCTTGCAGCGCAGCGAATTCGCATTTGATTGGCGACGACTATAAACACCAAATAGCTGTAAATGAGGCGCAAATTACAGGACCACTATAAGGCGTTGCACGAGAGGAGATTAATCAAATGCGCTGCAAGGTTGCAAAACATTGATTTTTGGTGTGAAGTAATTAGAGACAAAAATAATAGCATAAGAGACAAGTTAATTTGTAGGAAGACGACGTGAAATTTAAGAATTAATTTGAATTCTCAATAAAAAATATCAGAACATTATAATTTTACCAAAAGTTGAATTACATTAGAGATGGTTAGGTTAGGTTAGGTTAGGTTAAGGTATAGATCTCCGCAGCTGCAGAGAGTCTAACTTAGTCAGATTCGACTGTGCTTTGTAACACACGGAAAACTACTGACGGATCACTAAAACCCTTATGATACGACAAAGCGCTTGGACTCGATAATAAAGTTCTTAAGACGGTTAATGACGATTCCAGTCACTCGCCCAATATGTGACTAATCTAAGACTGGCGAATGCTGGACATTGAAGGAGGAAGCGCTTGAATGATTCTTCTTCACTTCCCTCCAAACAGCTTTGGCAACTTGCCTCTGACTTGATTTCTAGCCTCACCGCGTATGTGCTTATTGGGCACACCAATGATTGGAAAGGACCAATCAACTGCGAGCCAGAAGGTGCTGGTTGTTCTGCGGCGTTTGGCAAGCTCACTCGAAGTCAAAGTGTCCAGCGCTCTAGCGCAAGTGGACCATGGACTACCCACACGTTTCCACTCCGGCGTCAATGTTGCTAGAGTATCATCCTCTTTTGCAAGCTAATCCGCTTTGCAGTTTCCAGCGATTCCGAGGTGACCGGGTGCCCACACTAGTCGGATCGTGTAGTTCGAAGCTACTTATAATGATGTTAGACACTCCCTTACTATTAGAGATGGTACATCATTAATATTTTATTTCATATACATAAGACCCACAGAGAACAGATAATTCTCTAACTTTTATTATACTCTCGCAACAAATGTTGCTAAAGAGAGTATTATAGTTTTGTTCACATAACGGTTGTTTGTAACACCCAAAACTAAACGAGTTAGATATAGGGTTATATATACCAAAGTGATCAGGGTGAAGAGTGGAGTTCAAATCCGAATGTCTGTCTGTCCGTCCGTCCGTCCGTCCGTCTGTGCAAGCTGTAACTTGAGTAAAAATTAAGATATCTTGATGAAACTTGGCACACTTATTTCTTGGCACCATAGGAAGGTTGCTTTCGAAAATGAGCAAAATCGGACCACTGCCACGCCCACAAAATGGCGAAAACCGAAAACACATAAAGTGCCATAACTAAGCCATAAATAAAGCTATGGAAATAAAATTTGGTATGAAGGATCGCACTATGAAGGGGCATATTTGGATGTAATTTTTTTGTGGCCCCGCCCCGTTTTGTACATATCTCGCAAACCAATAGAGCTATATAAACCAAACTTTCTGCAGTCGTTTTTTTTAGCCACTTCCTAATACAGTCCAAAAATGAAAGAAATCGGATCATAACCACGCCCACCTCCCATACAAAAGTTAGGTTGAAAATTACAAAAAGTGGGTTAACTCACTAACGAAAAACGTCAGAAACACTAAATTTCACATAAGAAATGGCAGATGAAAGCTGCACTCAGATTTTTTTACAAAATGGAAAATGGGCGTGGCGTCGCCCACTTATGGGTCAAAAACCATATCTCAGGAACTACTCGACCGATTTCAATGAAACTTGGTTTGTAATAGTTTCCTTACATCCCAATGATATGCTGCGAAAATAGGCCAAATCGCTTCACAACAACACCTACTTCCTATATAGGACTTTGAAGTCGATCTGAATCATTTACATTAGAATATATAAAGTGAGCACTAGTGAAGATGTCGATGCAGAACTTTGCACAAATACTACCTTTATAGTGTGGCAGCCCCATTCTAAAAATCGCCGAAATCGGACCATAGGTTTTTAAGGCCCCATTAATCGAAGATGAGGACCTCGGTGCTTCTAACCTAATATTATGGTTTCCAACTTTCAATGGACTTTATACATAATATATGACGAATATGTGGGTAAAATTGTGTATTATATAATATAAATAAAGTTAAATAAATAAATTGCGAGAGTATAAAATGTTCGGTTACACCCGAACTTAGCCCTTCCTTACTTGTTTTTTAATCACTTTAACGCCCTTTCAATAGAAATTATATTTTATGTGTAACATAATGCTTTAACTGAAGACTCACCTAAAAGAAAATAACAACAAAAATTGATAATTAAAAATCTGTTGTAATTAATATGCAAAATTCGCGCAGAACAAAATAATTAATTAGGGATCTTAACAAAAGGCACGCACCGGGATTTCATTAATAACACACAAGCACACACACGATCAAAACACACACTCACACAGAATCAGGCAAGGGAATATTACGCAGCTGTGTACAGTGTAGCCGAAGCAGAAAGAATCGGTAATGAAAGTAAATTATGGGCGAACGCGTTCCATGTGAACTTAAGCAGAGTGCGCTGCTGCCTGTGTGGTGTGTTGGAGCGGAAACAAAAAATCACTGCAACAAATTGCGCAATAAATACAATAACAATAGAAGCCGGTGTTAAAAGGGAGCACAAAAAAAACAGAAAACAAAAACAAAAAACAACAACAAACAAAAAACTAAAGGTGCACCAATGAATATGCGAAAACAACGGAACAGCGCCAAGAATTTCGCATAAAAAAGGTAAAAGCGCCAAACCAACCGGAATAAAAATATGCCCAAATAAATACAAAAACACACATAAAACAACAAAAAGTTAAAAGAATGAAAACAGAAACGCAAACCAGACACACAAAGGAGACTGCTGCGGGGAGTGAAGGGAGAAGGGTGAAACAAGCGTAAGTGCGCCAAAGCATAATAATATAAACAATACAAGTGATATCAAAATGGAAATAAGAATAAAATATAACAACAACAACAACAAGTGAACAAATGCTTTCACTACAACAAATCATACAAGGTTAAACGATGCTACGCAAAGGATCAAAAACAGCAACAAACTTCGAAAATGAGAACATGCAGCCCACAAACAACAACACACAACCTAAATGGAGCAGAATGGCAAATAGGAGTGCACGAACGCAAAAAAATAAAAACAACAAAAAATGTACACAAATTCTCATGTAAGTACACGATTTGGGCGGTTACGTACAAACACACAACAATGGCAACAACAAGAACGAATTATAGCAAAGCAGGAGGCTGTATCGGGTAGGATGACGCTACAGAGCACATATTGAGGCATCCACAATTAACAGTAAAGAATTGAATACAAAAAGACAGAGAGGTAGAACAGGCTGACAACAAGAGTGGCAACAATTTATACACAACAGAAAGACACAGAGTAGCCCAGACCGGGTCGGAACACAGCCACAGTTGGTGAGCAATGAGGCGGACACAAAAACACAAAAAGAAACTAACAAACTGGTGGGGAAGTAGTGTACTTCTCCGACGTTCGAAGGAGTCCAAAGCATGCCAAACAAAAACAACAACAACAATGACAATAGCAAAAAAAAATTGGCGATTGTGTGGGCGACTGCCACGCCTTGCCAACAATGTTATTTTCCAAATGACTGAGAATTATTAAAGCAAATTATTGCAGCTTCATGTAACACTAACAACAGCAACAACAAGTAAGTAAAAGGAAAGCATTGTAACTTCCTAGCGGTTGAAATGCTGCTTCGAGCATATTGAACAAAATACAAGCGTGCCAACAACAATTTACGGTTAACTACAGGCAAAACAAAAAAAAAGCACAAAGTAGCAACAAAATTTTAGTCAAACATTGGAGTTACTGGAATAGCATCAGAACAAAGCTACTTTCAAGAAAGGTATGAAATTGAGAAAGGGACACCATACAAATATTAGCATTTTCGAATTCTACACATTTAATAAAAACTGGATTGAGCTTTAAACTTAAAGTTACTGTACATTTTTCTGCAAATATGTAGTTACTAACATTTATGAATACGTCTACTAGCGTTATGAAACTAAAATGTAAACTAATAAAACTTCGTTATTTCGTATGAACATAGACGATATGTGAAATAAATGTCGACGCCGCTTGACTGATTGTGCTGTACACACCAACCAGCAATTATACGTCAACGAGCTGTTCAGCATAAATTTATGTTGATTTTAAGATCAAAGTAGCAATACACTCGTAGAGATATTCATGAATGTACCCAACGAACACACACACAAACCACTGTACATGGAGACGTTGCTGTCGGTGTGTGCTGAGCGGCTAGAGTGAGAGCATAATACATGACATGCAGACAGACACACAGACAGTCCAAACGGAAATAGCTAGAAGGTTTTTAAGTCGGCGATGAAGCTGTAGAATGCAACAGCTGACAGACGGAGGTAGCACTCATATGTATGACATATAGAATATACAATAAGTCAGAAGTTAAGGTGACGCCGTTATATAGCTGTTGTTACAATACAAATAGCATTACAATAACAATGAGCAGTCCAAACAGTGGGTGGAAAACAAACGGGTGAGTGCCTGTGGTAATACAACGCAATGCATATGCAGAACGCCTTAGAGTATGCAGTAAGTTCATATGAATAAAACATCACTGGGAAACGATAAAGTTTTTAAGTCAAAACTACAATTTAATTTAACTTTGATATTCCGGTGCGGAGAAATATGTGCAACACTGCAAGTGCACACAGCTGCATGCTTGAAACTTAAGCATTCAAAGTGTTCTGTGCAACATGGCGTATAGATTTGACAACTAGCGCGCTGACATTGGCACTGTCTATGGCGTCAAGTGTTATGAAATAAATTTGAAATTTTGCGTGCGTTTTTAATGGTATACACAATCAGATATGTGCATATGTTAAGGGTATGTGCCACTGAACACAAAATTTGCTAGCAAGAGAAATAGAAATTACATCAGCTGTTGCGCTGGGTGAGTGAGGACACACATATTATACAACAATAAAATGAATAACAATATAATCATATAACACAATACAAACTCCAATATTCCACAAAACTCGCCTTTGAAAATAGGTAAATTGTTAGCAGGTGACACTGTAGTAAAAATCGATAAATATCTTAATTTTTTAAATAAATAAGAACAATTTTTGAAATATATTTTAATTAGATAAAATTAAGGAGATATTATAAAATCTATGAACTAGCCTACAGTAAGTATATTGCTAGATACTATATCAAATAGCGAAAGGATACTTTTACCGCTACCAAGCGACAACTAAATATATATACATATATATATTTTGTTTAATAATTGCAATATATTTTTTTGTAATTTAGTGATAATTACTATCCTTCTTTTACTAACGCATTGCTCTGTGGTATAACAGTATACTACAAGTAACTCTGCAGGTGATTGAGAAAGGCGAAATTTTTAAAACCTAGTAGATATACTATTAAGCAAAGAAAATACATGGAAACAGAATACAATGAGTTAATAATAGTGAAAAATATAATTAAGCTATATTTTCCTGACAATTTCCACAGTAACTCCTGCTGTCATATGCAATTTCAAGTGAAAGCATTTCGCTTACACTTTTTTCTATGAAATACATTTGTTCCATTTAAGCATTTAATTAATTTAATACAATTTCAGCGTTGTTTAGCGATAACGTACACGCACAGCAAGCTAAATGAAATAGGAAAGTCATGTGTTTGTGTCTCGCAAAGGACACGTTATCGTGACACAAAAGGTAAAAAGATAATAATAAAATGAGTGTAGAAATGGAAAAAGACATGACACGCGCAATGCTGAGTGGTTGACTTGTATACGTGTATTTTAGCCGCACCCTACGCAAGGCGCAAAGCAATTTATAGTGTTTAAAATGCTTTGTGGGCAATAGCTGGAGCTCAGCACAGTGACAAAAACGCATTTTTATAAAAAAAGTATTACAGTTTATTTGTTTAATTGCTTTTAACCAAATATTTCAATTATCTCATAAACACATATTGATATACAGTGCATATGAGTTGCGTATACGCCATGTAGGCATGCAAGAAAATTATATAGGTTGCTCATACGACACGCTGTATACGCTGTGTAAGTATGTCTACATAACTTTGTATATTAAACATATTTATAATGAGCTAAAGCAATTACACATAGAAAGTCATTTTCTGTAATATTTCCTCCAACGCCTTAGTGTATGCAACAGTGTTTTCATTTTATTATTTAATTAAGCGACACGACGCCGGTGACACACTACGGACAGCACTACCAATGAAATGCATGTAGTATTGCTATTACAATAAAAGCAGGGGACAGAGTAGAGTGCATATAACTTCGAATAACAACAAAAAAGAAAGAAAGAAACAAACACACACACTATATTTAATTTTACGTTACACGACACACAACACAAGTGCTAACGGTAAGTAAGTGTAGGAGAAACTATGAACAAAGTTGTGTGTGTACGCTGGACTTTGTTCGCCTGTGGGCGTTGTTTTGTGTTTACGGTTAATGATGTCAGAATGTTAATTAAAGGCAAATTATTTACAAATCCCTTGTGCATTTACCTTGGACGGAGCTATGAAGCGACAGCGTGCCGTTAGTATATAGAGTGGCATTTACGTGTGGTTTTTGCGAATATCGCGCACACAATTTTCATATACAAAAATACAGACATACATGGGTCTAACAACAACAACAGCAATCACAAAATACATAGTGAGTGATACTCGTGAAAGCAGAAAAAATAATAGTAAAACGTAGCACAAAAAGAAATTGTGAAAAAATTTCATGGGAAAATTTCCTGGAAAAGCAAAACACAAAAAAAAATTACTGTTTCAGCGTAGTAGATATGCTAAGTGCAACTGGGCGCTCAGCGCTCAGTATGAAAAAGGCAACAAGTGAACTGTTGCGCCGATATTGAGTGAACTCGCCAGTGCTAGTGAATATTGTACATTTATATGAACGATTATATATATACGTATGTATGTAGCGCATTTTTTCACCATTTTCGGTATTTTTTAATTCACACAAATAATTACGGTAGTCGATGGATGTACGAAGAATATGTGTGAATATCCATACTTCCCGAGCGACTGTTTAATTACTTCGCGTATGACGACAGGGCTTATTGGTTAATAATATAAATACGGAAAAGAGTAGAAAAATTGCAGACACTTTGCATTTTAATATATTTGATTTTATATATTTAGTTAGAAGTAGTGTTAGTCCTTTTTGAAAGTAACACTTGCAGGCATTAAGATGTATATTTTCAATTATTTGAGGCCCTTATTCACCACATTTTTAATGAATCTACATATTTTTGCAAAATACTTTTCCCCAATACTATGCATTAATTAAAACTACCACACACACTCACATCTACACCAACTTATCTATAACCTAACAAAGTTACTACCAAAACGTATAACAACCAACTACACTCAGTTGTAACGCTCACAAGCTCCCGTATAATCTTTTGTTGTTGTTTCTCTTGCGCTGTTATCGTCGCGTTCCCGCTCGCTCCCGACTGAAGAGTTGAATGCGGGCGAGAAAAATCGGCGTAATGAAAATGGCATAAAACGACAAGCGAGAAGAGAGCGCAACGAACAATTTTTTTCTCGCAAAAACCAAAAAAAAAAAAAAAACAACAACAGAACAGCCAGTGTATCTACAAACTCAACGGAACAAGTGAGCGGCGAACATGAAAGCGTCGTCATCAACGCCGCCAACATTACCATACCAACAACAAATGATAAGGTATACACTTCGTGTTGCTATTTCTTTCGCCTGTTGCACTTGCTGCTGGCAGCCACTGCCGCCTTGCTCAACCGGTTAGCGGTGCCATGCTGTTCCTGCTGCTTGTCACCTGCCTTGCGTTTATCAATGCACGGAGAGTAGCTTGTTGCTGCTGCTTGCTGTCGTTTTTGGTCGCCTGTTACTGCTGTTAATCACGAGGTTGGTTAAAAGCTGTTGCTCATCAGCCGCACGGTTAACCGAGTTTAATGACGCTTTTTTTTGAACAAGTCAATGTAGAGGTAACGAAAGGTGAGGCAACAGATATGAAGTATTTGAACTAATGAAACGGTAATGATTAACAGCACTTAACTGTAAAGATTCGCTGGCTTCATTTCACTCTCATAACTAGACACATACACACATATGCATGTATGTACGAAATTCACTCTATCGCGATTAACAACTCGCCTACCGATGAAATCCCACAATTCACTACCGTACTCCCCACTCATATCACTACTTAACTACAATAGCAACAAAATACAATAATTACCCAGCTTAATGCTTGCAGCATTTGAATGAGTTGAGTTGAGTTGAGTAGCTGTCTTTTGCAGTGATTCGTTTATAAGTCAGCAATTTCGGCCAATTCTTTTCGTTTGTTTTTCTTTCTCTTTACCACCTAAAACTTTGTTCTTAACGCTCAGCTACATAAAATTCTTTTAACAACAATTACTAACTTTTTTTATTTGCTTCAGCAAAAACTGCGTCAAAACTTTTATTTTCACAAAGTTTTTGATAGTTGCCCATCTCTCACTCTCTTTTTCTCTCTCTAACCTAAGCAGCCAGGTGCATACACATGTACATATAAACCCACATAGTTAATTATATTATTACTCTTTAATATTGTATTTAATCCAAAATCTCAGCAAAATATTTTATTTGCTTCTATCAATGTAGGAAGTCTTATAAATAATCATATTTCATCTCTAGTCAATTGATACTAATTATAAAGGAAGATATGATTTTTCGAGAAAGATATACAGTTATTCAGATCTGAAAATGTTTTTATGCTGTTCTCAATTAAACATATAAAAACACAACACAAGTAATAGCCTTTTCGCACCGGATTTAATTGATCAATTAACCGGTCTTTGCTCGATTAAAGCCCAGAGTGTAGTGAGAGAAATAGATCGATTTATAATATAAAATAAATTACTACATTAATTTTTAATTGAATACAAATCGAGTTGAAACTGGAATAGAACTCGGCGGGTTGTTGTCCACGCAGTAAATTTGATTGAGGTTATTGATAAAATAGCAATCAGCTGATGAAACTAATCAACAACAAAAAATGTATAACAGCTGATCGTTAATTGAGTAGCCGGCTGTGCGAAAAACCAGTTTTCTCAATTACAATCTTAATGTACTAAATAAATTGGTTATACGAAAAGGCTAATAAGAAGTGAATAGCCTTTTCACACAGCCAAATTAATTGATCAATTCAAATTTTGATTGAGAAACCAGTTTTTGCCCTTCGCACTGTCGGCTACTCGATAATCGATCAGCTGTTACTCATTTTTGTTTTTGCTTTTAATAAGAAGTTGGTAAGTTTCATCAGCTGATTGCATTTTTTTATTTATTTCCAGCTGCGATACCTACCGTCGTTTAGCGTGAACAACAACTCGCAGTCAAAGAACCTATATATAAATACAAATACGGTCTTCGTCGCAGAGTTGCATATCATTTTCAAGTCGGTTAAAATTTATTTAAAAATTAATGTAGACAATTTAGATTGGTAAATCGATGTAAATCAGCGTTTTAATCGAAGAAAGACCGGTTAATTGATCAATTAGCTCCTGTGTGAATATGCTATATATGTAAGTAAGCTCACAGTGTAAAATATCAAATAATTAAAAACTTACAATAAATTATATTTGTATAAACATGAATAGAGAACATAATATAGACAATCGGATTTCAAATGCATTAAGTTTACCTGAAAAAGAAAATAAATGTCATTAACATTATGTAGTAAATGGAATAGGAAGTAAAACGATATTAAAATGATAATCATGTGATTTACTGTGTCTATTGTATTTTATGAAATTACAAATATTAATAATTTATAAATTAAACTCGCTGCAAATGAGAGTAAACTCACAATATGAAAGCATAGAACAAACTATTTCAATCAATTATTAATTATACAATTTATAAAACTCAATAACCATTTGCCAAACTTATCTATAACTATTTGTAATTATGCTTATGTTATAATATTAAAACATATCAAATATTGAAATTTCTATTTCAAATAAATAATGAAAATGGAGCGGATTTTGGTTGCAAATCTAATTTCCCATTGCAATGATAAAACTTTCAGCAAAATCGAATTAAATATGTGACGTATTGGGCGCAATTGAGATTGCTGGGAGTGTGGGGGAAAAGCGTGTCAACGCCGTTACATATACACACGACGTTGAACGCAGCTATTGACTGTGGCCATTTAATGCATTTGCTGCACATTAATCGCTTTTGACCAAAAGTAATCGCGTCCAATTTATAGTTGTTTCTGGCTAAAATATAAATTTTGGCTTTTTCACTCAGCCAATGTACAATTGCGCAGGTGCCATCCATGCGCCTACCGACGACCGGGTATTTATTCATTATGAGGCATGTATGTATATATTTTTAGTTGACATGCAGTTTATATGCTTCAATGGTTTATGGTGTCCGAAATATGACTAATTAACGCTAATAACATGCTAAATTTGATGGCGTGTAATTGAGGGGGTTGAGTGAATGAGAATTTGTGTATGTGTGTGATTTTCTATTTCCGTAATTTATTCGACACATTATGTAAGTGACGAAATTAATGATTTTCGGCCAGCAACAAAGTGCTTGACGTACAGACAACCACAATTCGGAAGTTGTGTTCAAAATGTATCAGATTCCTATGTTGAATTACACATTGAGGTATTTAAAATTTTTTTTTTCATTCTACAATATTTTTATTTAAAAAAAACTAAATATAACTTTGTTGATTTTTATTTAATTAATTTTCTCTAAAAATACATCTTTTATTTGCTGTAAAATTTAAAAAAAAATAATGCGATTTTTCTCTGCCATTTCTGTTTAGCCAAGTTTCATTTGAGTTATTCTAAAGTATTATACAATACATTGTACCAAATAGAGGCCAAGTTTTCTGAAACCATTTATACACTTTTGCTGAAGTTTTGTGTATTATTTTTATAAAATAGTTTAAACCGCAGAAAGAAATCAAATAACCTAATAAAAAGTATAATTTCATAAAGAAATTAATGTCCTTAACATTCCCTACCATGCAGCCCCCAACATAAAAGCATACGTCGGTAGGCACAAGCAGTCAATATTAGCGCTGCACAAACAAAAAACTTACAAAAAAAAATTGAGGAAAAAACCGTTGGCTCCCTTGTTGCAATCTCAAAAAGCTTTTATCGCCAACTAATAGACTTTGGTAATGCAATTAAGTTCTCCAACGCCCTCTATGGTGTTAATGTCATCAAGCAGAGCCAATATCAAACGGGACAATGTGGAAAAAGCGCATTAATACCTGCATATGCGTATATAATGTACGAAAAAGAGACATAGCAAAAAATATGAAAATCTACTATGGAAAGCAATCACAACATGTCACTTGTCGAAGGCGCCTATTGAGGATTACTACTGATGTAGTGAAGAAATCAGCGCCTGTGGCAGATGACACTCTAGGGCATATTGATGTAATATAGTGTCAATAGATAAAGACGCTGCCATTTACAATACAACATGCGTTACACTAAGCAATCTTATAATCTATTTATAAAGTAATTTACCATTCACGCAAGCCACTAACATAGTGTGGAGCAACGAGAAGCCAAATGGCATATATTAATATTTAAAAATTAGACGCGTATATATTTCAAACTACACAAATTAAACGAAAAAAAAAAACAAAACTTAGCTTCTCAATAGCACAGCTTTCAACACGCCAAACTTTGACTTTCCAAACAACTTAAACTTTCAACGCCCGAAGCCCGAAGCCAAGCAAGCTAAGAGTTGTGCGAGTTGTTTGAGGCTAACTAACAAAGAAAAGAAATGGCGAGCAAGTGCAAAACTCGACAGGATACAACTGCAATCAGCATATGTGTGTGTATAAACAGAACATAGTGAAGTTATTGCAACTTTTGTTGTTGTTGTTTTATAGTTTTACAGCAAGTAGCCGGTTGAAGTTTTCACACAATTTCGAAATTAAGTGTGGATGAAGAGTGGGTGAGTATGTTAAACGCATCTTACCACAAATATATCCTTTTTATAAGCCACCAAGAATAACAGAGGAAAATCAGAATCAAGTTGGCGGAACGGCACACACATCAATTGAGGCAACGAAGCAACAAAAGAACAGGCAGCAATTCGATATGAAAACTATGATTGTCTGGTTTGTGCAAAAAAATAAAAGGATACTAAATTAAATGAAATAAGCAAAGTTACATGCTTTCCGCACAGCCAAATAAATTTAGTACAATAAGATTATAATTGAGGAACAGGTTTTTGGCTTTCGCACAGCCAACGCCGCGATTAACGATCAACTGTTATACATTCTTGTTTTTTCTACTTATAAGAGGCTAAGTTTCATCTGCTGGACAACAACACGCAGAGTTGCATTCCCATTTCAATTCGATTTGTATTCGATTAAGAATTAATGTAGTTAATTAAGATTTATTTCGTATGGAAAATCGCTCTAAATCAGTGCTTTAATCGAGCAAAGGTCGGTTAATTATTAATTAACTCCTTTGTGAAAAGGCTATTAATTTTAAAAGAGATCTAGAAAATTCAACAAATCGCTTTGTGACTATATAAAATGAAGTATAACTTAACTAGGGAATAATTTAGAAATATGGATTCTGTGAAAGCTTTCGGAAAAACATTTAGTTGCAAAAATAAAATAAAATCTCTGCCGACAAATACCTGCATGGATTTTAACACACCTAACCATGATTATGAGTCAGCTTTGGAAAGAAGTGATAAGTGAAAGTTATCTACTGGGCTATGCGGGTAATCAGCAATTCCATCGAGCACCTCAACTCATTTTATATGTAACTCTACTGGTTGCAAAAATGGTATTATTAAACCGCATGCAACGCTTATTAAATAAATATTCAACTTTATTTGTACTTGATGCACTCTATACATATGTTTGTAAGTGCATAAAGCACTTCAGATAAAAATTCACATTTTATGCTTTCATACGAGCGCATTTATCCTCATGGAAAATGTAGTAGGTGGTAAGCTTTTAAGCGGCATAAACTTATTAAACATTATTGCAGCACTTTTTAAAATGGATTATTTCAAGAATGCGAATGAAGATGAAAGAAACGTGATCAATTAAGGAGAGATTAGGTGATTGTTGCAGTGAGCGGCAGGTGTATACTTGCAGACACCGAAGAAAGAATGGATCACAGTTTGATATTTAAGAGGCGGTTTCACGAAATTTTAATGGATTGATTTAAAATAACAAGAATTTGTTTTATAAAAATTTATTTAATAATTTTAAATTCATTTTATTTTTTTATTATATATAGAAATTCAGTAAGACTTTTTTCGTCGTCAACTAACAGCGATTTCGTTGATTAAAAATATAGTAGACGGTATTAAGAATGCAAGCTAATGAAAAATTAAAACAAAAGCCGAGTGTAATGCGTCCTTTTAAGCCTAAATCCTCACAATTGAAAGCAGATCTACTGAGAACAATAGCAGCTTCTGACTTGCGAATGAATATTGAGTAATAGCAACACCTTAGGCAAGCATATGCTTCCAACGTATAAAAGGACTTATTAGAGATAATGTCACAAAAAAAAGAATAAAAATCGTTAAACAAACGAGAAAAGTCTGAAGCGTTGAAACCTAACATAATATTAAAGAAAAGAAAAAATCAAAGAGTATAATATGCGCATAAACGTGTAAAGCATAATGCAGAATAAGCACCGCCTTATGAATTCCATATTTTTCTTATTTCAGCAAGTGTCACATTTTGTGAAAGCCCCAACGTTTTTTAATGGAAAACCACAAACAACAGTTGAGGTAAAGAATTATCGCGAATATATCACTTGTCACATTCAAGTCAAATATCAAGCAGCATAATGACTACGCTAACGATGACAACAATAACAATAGTTGGCAGCGACAACAAAAAGTAGATAAACGCACAAGGACAATGGGCGCAAGCGCAAGCGAAAGGCAACTGGGCATATAGAGCCAAATGACGCCATTGTGCGGTAGCTTATACAAAATGGGTCTCATGAAAAGCGTACCCCACCAATATTTGATAAGCAAGTGATGGCACACTTTTCTTTTTTTCTTGTATTTTCAGAGTAGCCAAAGGCATAAGCTCGCGCTTCGGTGGTATTAATTTACGTTTGAAAAGAAATTTTAGTACGAATGCAAATGAAAAGAGCAATAAGCACCTCTAATGATTCACATTTGTTTCCAAACGCAGCCACCTACTTAGTACTGTTATATAGACTAGAGTGCACGTGTTGTCTGTGTTATACAGACTAAGCGTTTGTGAGATTAGCTACAAATTAGCATGAATTTTTTTCTCAGTCAAGTGATTCCTTAGGTGCTCACAATTGGTAGACTAAGATATTATGTGTTGCTTAGATTGATGAAAGCAATGTAGAATAGTATGAATGTAGAAAGTAAAAATTTTAAAAATAAATCCGGTACCTAAACTAAAATGCATAAAAACACATACAAATCATATTTTATATTCTGTGTACTAGTTTCACTTTGTCTATAGTAATTTCATATGATACGCGTTTCGAAATTTACTAGTCGAAACTGCTATAAACAAGCGATGGTAAAAAGCAAAAAATAGATCGTCCTCTTTAATGGTAGTTGTCATTTCTACCAAACATTGCACTTCAATTCAACTCATTGCTATCTCTTGCAATGACACGCCCCAGCAACCCAACCCAACCAACTATCAGCACGTCATTCTATAGCATTGTAGCGTTATTTTAATAAAAAATTTGCATGTGACACGCAAACTAAAACACTACCTTTATATTAAAAATAAAATTAAAGCTTTTTTCATGTCTATATGTCTAGAATGAAACAAATCTGTGCGCTAAAATTGTGTTGTTTTCGCTACATTTAGCGCTGAACGAACGGACACGAAATTTCACTAGCCATAACATATACGCGCATGAAAACATACATACCCGGTGAGAAAATTATGACAGTAAAAATATTTTTGTTTTTTAATTTTAAAAATATTTTTTTAATAATTTCAAAATATTTTTAAAATATATTTTTTTAATAATTTCAAAATATTTTTGTATTTTATATTTTTTTATATTTTAAAACTATTTTTTTTATTCTAAAAATATTTTTTTTTTATTTACATTTTTTTTTTTATTTTAAAAATATATATTTTTTTTTAATTTTTGAGAATATTTTTTTTAATATTTTAAAAATATTTTTTTTTATTTCAAAAACTTTTTTTTTAATATTTTAGAAATATTTTTTTATATATTTTTAATGTTATAAAATATCTTTTTATTTTAAAAATATCTTCTTTTTTTTAATTTAAAATCGGTATTAGAAAAATTTCCAACTAATAATATTGTGTAAAGTAAAATATAAATTTCAATTTTTCTATTTCATGGCAAAATTTCCTACAGGATATTACACATAGCAGTAAAGCTAATAAAATGTGGCTGCATGCAATCCCTGAAGGATACTGTTGCAACGTTACGAGTATAAGTTAGCCTGCTAGTTGTGTGTCAGCGAAAGTTTCAATGTTGAAATGCCATTTTGACACTTAAACAATTTGTTGGTCTACAACATTTAAACGGATATTTAATTTTATTTTCATGCTTTCATTTCATTTCATTTTATACATTCGTTTTGCTAAAGCGCGCGTTTTCGTACAGACAATTGATATTACTAGGTTGAAGTTTCAAAAGGGATTTGGTGTCAAAAAAATATAGTATAGTATGGTATAGAATAGTATAGTCAAGTATAGTAGTCTAATATAGTACAGAAATCTAGTATAGTAGAGTAGTCTAGTATAATAAGAGTAGTCTAGTATAGTATTGTAGTCTAGTATAGTATAGAAAGTCTAGTATAGTATAAAAGGAATATATTTTTATGAATTAGTTTTTGAGTGGTTGCTGCGCTATATTCTTCTTACGATATTAATATTCGAGGGAAATTTATTCAAGAAATTTAAACGAAATTCACAATTCATACATAATACCCAATTTCCACCATTAAATACTTATTTTTTACATATGAATTACTGAAACTAAATGTTCAACTATTTAGTCTGTCATTTGCAGATGTTTAAAGCTTCATTATACCGAGTCACAGCCGCTAAAATATTTTAATTAATTTGAATTTGAATTGTCTGTGACATCAGCTGATTCATTTGACTACCGCGCGACACCTTTCGCCCCAATCCCTAAAGTACTTCGCGACTCTTCTGTTAGTTTTCGGTTACAATTTACCCATTTTCTTTTGTTTATTTACATACAAATTTCTGCACCAAAAACTTTTTAATGAAGCAATTATTAGTGCCGCTGGCACCCTGACAGGTAGCAGCTCTTCAGCCAACAGTGGGAAGCTGGAAGATAGCGGCGAATAAGTGGCGGGAGCTTTGTACTTTGTGCTTAACCCGATTCCAAGTAAATACAAATAAAAATACTTTTCGAGAAAATGCAAAATTACGCTTTTTGTCAGCAAACTGCAAATTAATGAGTGCAGTTCGCAGCTTGTCTTTTGTATATATATACGTACATACATAATCTGTATGTAATTACTATAAATGTTTTCTTTATAATAAAAAACTATTAAATGCAGCATCATTTTGCTTGACTTTTTAACTTTCAACTTAATATAAATATGCAATATTTGCATAATGAAAATGAAATAAGAAAATATCGAATATTGGAATGCAATTACAAGAGTTAATCCCGTGATGATTCCATTTTCAACTATTTTTTATTGGGCCACGTGCATTTGCCAATTTTATTCATTAATCTTTTTATAAGCCAATTTATGCTCTGTTAAACAAAAATCATAAAAATCCGTTCATTCTGTGTTAACTGTGGCGGCACAAGTACCGTTGCACTTGACTAAAAATAAAAGTGCAAAGCAAACAAAAACAAAAATAAAAGCAATGCAACTCGAAAGAGTTGCAACAAACAACAACAAAGCAACATTGACTGGATTTTGTAATAACAGTAGTGTTTTTGTGTCAATAATTTTTTTCCAATGCATTTTTTTATAATTCATTCGAAATTGTTGTTGCAATGTGTGGTGGTAATGTAAAAACGATTCAATACGGGCAAGCGCGTCCAATTACAAGCTTGACTCCAAGCTTGCCGCGGTGACTGGAGTAGAAAAATTTTATATTTTTTATAAGCTAGAATTTCTACATTATGTACGTATGTACAATTATATAATAAAGCGAAACTTATAATTAAAGCAGTAATTCCATTTCAAAAAATAAATGTACAAATAATGCGCTTAGTTTGTAATCACAAAAATTTTTGCAGAAATTTCTTGGATTTCAAAATAGAATATATGTATGTATATATATATGGTGTTAAGCATTACAATGGATCTACTGGTATGGAAAGTGCTAATATTTGTATTAACGCTATTTTTCTCCATAACTAACGACGATTACAAAGTGCTTCGAGTACAAAAAGAACTAACAAAAGTTTTTGAGAATTTCAGATGTTCATAAAATTCGGCCATAATAACTACTAAACCTGAAGAAATTGTATGCAATATTAAATATATTGATACTGTTATAGTAATATCAAATACCAGTTTCAGATTCGGAAGACACATTTTTTTTTGATAACCTTCGATTTTTTGTTGTTGAACTTTTCATTCTTCCTTCGTGTTACATTACAAACTCTTTATTGTTCGTGAACAATAAGAGCACAATATTATTGACTGCCGATTCAAATATGAAAGGCAATGCATATACTATGCGATATATGAGAAGTTTTCTTGTAAGCAAATATGTAGTTCACGGTTACAACTTATCTCATGACTACTGTATGCAATAAAAATATATAAGCAGACAGTTGTGTGTGGAAAAATCTTGAATTTGAATTTAACCTAAAATCAAATGCCACAAATATTGCTGATACATACATAAGCTTTGTAAGAAAGACAATAAAATAGCATCACTATGTAGAGAATGAAAAATATTTTAAAATGAAAAACAAAAAGTGAAGAAATCTAAATAATATTGGGATTATTATTTATGAAAAACCTAACAAAAAGAAATTCGGTTCGGTTTGGTTATGAAAGGTCTGAGAGTTGTCAACATTTTATATGAAAAATGTTAATTAATGGAAAATGAATGGTTATGGCAGAAAGCTAGACAACGGAAATATGAATTAATATAAAAAAAATATTTGTTAAAAAAAAAAAAAAAAAAAAAAAAAATATTAAACAAATAAAATATAAAAAAGAAGGTATTATTAAAAAAAAAGAAGATAATATTCAAGAAAAAACACTATGAAGCACTCTATACTTGCGCACTAACAATTCTGCCTCTCTTGAAACCACTTAAATGTGTTTAGTAAGAAAATAAAAATCTGTTTACAAGCATTCTGTAAATTTGCACAAAATACATTTTTGGCTAAAATACTTTCCAGCACTTATTCTTAATTTCATTCACTTTTACTGAGCATTTTACACTACTCTAACCGCAGTGTACACATATTTTCATTTAACAAACCAAAGAGCTCAACTTGAATTGCCAACTAATCCTAAAACCTTTTGGTTTGCATTGCTTGCATGTGTGCGAGGTGATATACATAGATAAACATATATATTACAAACACTTTACAGTTGCTGTGAAATGTGTGAAATCACAGACGAACTATCTAGTTCGGCAGTTTCTTTTGGGGTTTAACACTAATACAAACACAGATGTACTCGCATGCAAATGTTAGCAGTAAACTGCGGTCAGCACTGCTTTAAAATACTTCTCGTACTAACACTTAAACACTACGTTGTTTACACATTTGTACATATGTACATAAGTAACTATTTAGGTTGCTTGGATATACTTTATATATATACAAGGTTTGTGTAAGCATCTGTTGGCCTCACAAAAGTGTATTTTTAACGAAGTAATTGATATAAAGTTTGGTAATCAATAAAAAAATTAAAGGTATATGATTTTTGAACTATTTCAAGAATCAGAATCAAGCATTTCCGAGCCTCACTAATATAATACTAAGCATACATACATCTGTAAACACGAATAAAGAACATTTTATTGTCACTTCAGCAAATCGCATTCGACTATCATCCACCATTTATTAAACTAAATTTATGAGCGTCTGGAAGTGTAAGCGGCAAACTGTTGCGTACCATAAGGCGCCAGACGGTCATGTGTGTGTGTGCGTGTAGTGGCATAACTGTTGGCGAGCAGGCCCAAAAACTTTCACGCTTGCTGCATCGATAAATTGGCATAAAAGAGAAAATATTGCCAACCATACAAGCATTTGGGAGTCAAAAGCGGACAAGGAACAATCGAGAATACACTGCCAAGATCACAATGAAGCGATAGCAACGAAAACTGCCTGAGGCAGAAGAGCAGCAGACAGCAGAGTAGGATGGTGATGCATGGATACTCAATGCAAAATATTGATTTTCAATTTGTACCAATGAAAAAGTAGCTAACAAGCCTTGGCAGACGGCGCAAAACAAATGCAATTTCGTACTGTATGCAGCAAATGCAAGCTGAAATTTGGCAAATGAACAACAATGCAGTGCCCAAAAGCCAAAAAACAGGCAAATAAGTATAGAGATGAAACTAGAAAACAATACCAAGCTAATGTTGTATGCCATATGCATACATACACATACATGAGCACATGTGTTCAAACGGAAATGTTTCATATTTCAAACGTAGCATTGAAGTGCAATTTTGCGGCTAATAAATACGATTTGCTTTGACAATAAATTGGACGCAACAACAAGGCAACAAAAAAATTGAGAGAGCGATTCGTCGGTAGTAAAGGAGCGTGTGAATGGGACTTTAATGCATAAACTGGACTGGGGCACCGGCAAATATGAAGTCCATCTACTAAACCTACAGTGAAATAGTACTTTCAATATGTAAATCACCAATACCAAATATAACAACACACATGTATGTATTATATATTGTGTAAAACCACTCACCTGTACATCAAAATTTGGTGGTTGTTGCTGCAATAGATTTCCAGAAGATTCCATTTGATTTGGTCCTTGTGCCTGATGGTTCATCATGGGGCTCTGAAACATGTCAAATAAAATTAAATACACTAATTAGAGATATTGTATTATATTAGTTCATACCTGTGCCATTTGCATGCCACCGACGCCGTTCATTACAGGCGGTTGTAATTGACCCATTTGCATTTGATGTGGCGGATATGAGTTCATTTGTGTACCCGGTCCACCTTGATGATCCATCGAATTGAGCATGTGATTGAATGGATGTGTTGGGAAACCACCATGTTGTGAGGGATCGAGTAGTGTGGGTGGGCGTGGCAGCGTTTCTTCAGCTGGCGAGGGCTGACGGGAGCCAGGCGTGCGACTGTAAAATAAATAAAAAAAACACGTATATATTAAAAAATTATATAAAAAAATTATTAAAATAAATTTTAATAAATATAAAAAAATATAATATATATAATATTTTAAATAATTAATTGAGAAAATGTTACTTATTCTTATGCCTCTGTAGGTATGTCAATAGTAAATTTTGAATATTTATTAGTTTTTAAAAATCGTATACACTAGTATAATAGTAAACGAAATTCAATATTAACTAATGAAATAAGTGAGTGGACTGCAATAGTTTGTAAGCCACTGCACTTCACTACTGCTAATAACAGTTTGAGTGCTTTCGAATCAGCTTCGGTATGATAGCATTGTCACACACCACATTTGTTATGACATTGGTGACTTTGCTTAGCGGAAGTACTAAAATATGTGGAACCATCAAATTTGGGACAATCCACTTTTTGTTCGTTGGAACAAAATTACCAAACTGTGCCGTGGAATGCAAATATTGGTTGATAGCTAGCTAGCTATACATAGTTGAGTCACGCACCATTTTCTTTAGTAACGTTTGGTTCGACGGAGTGTTACTCAAACTGTGCGGTGTTTGTTTTGTTTGTTGGATATTGCTCAATAAAATCAAATTCAATATACATATAAAAACAAATAACAAATAATTATAAAAAAAAATAATAAAATGAAATAAAATAAAACTAAATTAAATTCAAAAATAAAAAATATTAAAAAATCAATGAAAATAAAATTTTATAAAAAAAACATAAAATTTAAAAAAAAAAATTAAATTTTATAAAAAAAATAAAATTAAATTTTATAAAAAAAAAATAAAATTAAATTTTATAAAAAAAAAATAAAATTAAAAAAATAAAATAAAATTAAAAATATAAAAAAAAAAATAAAATTAAAAATATAAAAAAAAATAAAATTAAAAATATAAAAAAAAAATAAAATTAAAAATATAAAAAAGAAATTATACAAATGTGCACATGCATATCACTTCCACACCTACTAATTTGTTGCAATCAAGAAAATAATTAACCCAATTAAGTCAATTGAAACGCATTCTACGTGATATTTCAAATAATTGTGCACCCAATTAACTCGGTACGACATCATTAAACGGCTTTTAATATTGAGCAAATAAAACAAGTGATGAAAATGAATGTCACTGTGTCAACAACAAAATTGCAGCAAAGCACGCGTTAGATCACTGAATTAAATGAATGAACTGCCAAGTAATCGTGCAATGACTATGCACACAGACAACAACACCAACAAAAACAAATCTGTGAATATCATTAATAAATTTAATAAAACGCTAGGTCAGTTACTGCAGTGTAAATTTATACATACATATACAGTAGAGATGTCGTGATAAAGCAATTAAAAGCAATATGAAATAATAGATTTGTTAATTTTTTTGATAGGTAAAAGTGAAATGAAAAAATTTTATTGATAATTTATTGAAAAGTCCAGTGATCAAATGAGTCCATAGAAAATATATAAAAATTAATTTTCTGCCGAAAAACAGCGTCAGGATGAAAAACAAGAATACTTGCTGCTTATGGTTATGACTGTTGGAACTCAATATGTGTTCATATAGTGACAACTTAGTAGGTTTAAGTCACAATAAAGACACAATTTTCTTTAAATTGTTTGAGCTTGAAGACTCGCTCTTTGAACGTCATATAGACTTTACCAAAGGCAAACGAGCGCGAGACATTCGAGTTACACGAGCCAGAAAATGTCTTCTTATCACAATGGGCTTTAGAAAAATTCCTTTCAGCAGATGGGCAGTGTTTCCAAGCGCATGTGCAGCACTAACTTGACAGCTGTGCGCAAACGAAAGACTTAAGAAACAAACTTGCTTCAGCTTCAAAAAGATTTTGATCATAAAACATAGTTTAAGTACAAAAAAGTGCGTTGCCAGTTGTTGCATATTTTCATATTCCTCATAAAAATAAATTTAAAAAAATACATAAACTCAAAGGCTTTCTAAGTATGCCCATTGGTTGTGACTAAGCGCACAAAGTTCATGAAATACGTTCGTTGTTGTCTGTCACATTCGTTCTTTTGCGCCATTGCCATTTATTTTGGCCAAAGCCAAATTACATATACCAGAAATAAGCATAATTGGTATATATACACATGTGCTTATACATACATATAAACATGTGTATGTATATGTGCGCACATGGCAAATATCTCGGCTTCAGCCGCCGCATTGCGTTCGCTTCGGCGCTTCTATTGTTCGTGCGCCTTCCTCTTCGTTTTCCACCACTTCTGCTCCAGCTGCGCTCGTTCGGTCAACTTCCCGCCTTTTTTTGCTCTCAAGTTGAACACGTTTTCCGCTGCGGCCGCCGAACGCCTCTCGTACGTAATTTTTTACCTTCCCTAGTACTGGTGTTGCTTTTGCATTTACTTTGCTTTGTCTTTAACTGTGGCTTTGCCTTCGCTCGGCAATGTTTTCGCTGTTAGGTCATTAACACACAAAAGCTGCAGCGCCAACTACTAAAAGCTTGAAACAGCTGCTGTTGCTGTCGCGGCTGCTCGTGTGTGCGGGGAGTCGTGTGTGTGTGTTAGTGTGTTGCTGTGTTATGTGGCCAGCAGCCGGCAAAATACAAAAACGTGTTGTTGGTGGGGCGTGAGTCAGTCAGTGACACAACATCATCAACTCGCTGGCAGCTGCCTGCTGCTGACTGCATACATATATAGATACATATACATGTGTATGGCGTTATATTTGCGACAATTAAATTATTTGCATTTTTCATATTGTTTTTTTTTTATTGTTGTATGCATTGTAATTGATTACGACGCGTGATTTGCACGGTTGCGCACTTAAAGTATTATGCACATTTACCGTTAATGTAATCTCGTTTGTTGTTGTTTCAATGTGTTATAATACGTACGCCATTGCATATTAATATCTTCAATTGATCTACTTTTTAATTGATGTTGTAGTTGAACGAAGATAATCAGCATTTGTAACAGTACTATGAGCGCATAAAGTACTTGCATTAATTAATTGTTATTAACGGATGTAATGCTTTATCACTAAAGCTTAAGTGCAGGTAAATGTAAATATTTAAATGTGGCATCACCATATTATGCAATAACAATTTAAAATTGTAAATTTTAATAAAAAAATACCAAAATTAAAAAAAAAATATATAACAATTAAAAGAAATAAAAAATATAAAAATATGTAACAAATAAAAAAAATATACAAAAAAAAATATAAAAAATTAAAAAATAAATAATAAATAATAAAAAAAATATATATAAATTGTAAACGAGTATTATAATTATATAATTCGACTACTCATATTATCGTGACCCAACTGTAATTTAATATATTTTTTTTTTTACTTTTTCCATTATTGTTATTTACTTTATTGGATACTTAAAAGTAAACAGCTGCAAATATAAGCAGTTACTTTTTCAACTTTCATTGTGTGGGTGTTGACGTCGCATTAAATGAGATTTTGATGGGAATCATTGAAAATGTGACACTTGAATAATTATTGGAAATAATTTTAAGCACTTCGCTGATTTTTTTATATGAGCCCAAATTTAGAGTGCACAAATTTTAGCTCATAACATAAGTCCTGGAAAAGAACCAGGTGAAATAATATCATCACTTTCTTTTGGAATGTGACGCCTTTGCGAGATAAAGACAATGATTTCTTGGATCTCACTTTTTTTGAACAACCGCGTGAACTAGCGGATATAAAAGTGAAAAATTTCCGTAGATTTGTAGTAGGTTCAGGGCGCTTTGCCAAATCTTAATATATAATCAAGGGGGTCACAAAGGACTGTCTCTCATGGTATGTGTCCTTCCTTCCGGGGAGCAGACATACAATCTAAAATATTAGTTTTGGTTTTGTCGAAATTCACTTTGCCAATTGTTTGGCAAAACTTCATATCAAACACTTCTTAAGGTCAGGTGAACTCTAATTGACTTATAGATTTATCTGGTAACCTCATTCCAACCTTGGAAGCTTTCTCACCACTACAATTTAATGTCACATGTGAACAGACGGTTTTTAGCTTAAACAAAAATAGTTATTAGTAGATTTTATGCCTTCTAAACCAGATTCAGCAGACTTTTGCTGGTATTTCACACACCCTTTCAACTTGAAGTGATTAATCGAAGATAGTTCAATGACTAAATGCCACATTTTGTATTTAATCTTGGTAATTATAATAATAATGAGTCAATTAATACGTGAAGCCTTCGCTCATTAACAAATCTGTTCTTCAAAACTGCAAATATAAAAACATACCCTCGTATAGCAATTAAAGGTTTGAAAGCAAAGCGTTAATGGAATGCGAAAAAAAAACTCGTATTTATGAATTTTTATGATTTAAAAGTTATTCACCTAAAACACTGCCAACAGGTAAAACAAAAATTTTAAAACAAACAAAGCTTCCTTCACATTCCTCTTTTTTCATAACCGAAGAACCAACAAATTTAAATGACTACTCATAGCAATTAAGAGATTTGTTTTAGTGTGTAAACACTGAACTAAAATCAAGGTTTTGCGAAGTTAGACGCACCGCAGAAAAAAAAACAACCAACAACAGCAGCAAGCAATCAAGTAATCAAATGTGGTCGGGTAAACGGAATATTAACCTTCAAAAAAATTCAAAGTAGACAAACGAAATTAAATTCATATATATATACACAGCAGTCGCAAAATGCTGCTCTACAATTGTAGCTTATGAAAGCACCCAACGAAATTAGCTTGTAAGCAGCTGTATTCAATGTAAGAAAATAAAAGTTTCCAAAATATTACAACAAAGGAGTGCTGGTTTCACTTTTTCTGGTAAGCCATTACCAACGCAACGCGAAAAAGCAGCGGCGTGTATATCGAGAAAAAAAAAATGTGAAAGAGCTGATCTTCGGTGGCTTTCTTTAGTTGCAGCAACCATTGTGCCTCACAAATGATATACATATATATCGCCTACCGTTGTGAAAAGGCGGCCGGCACAAGGCGTACTAGCCCATAAAGTAATACGCATACACCTACTTTATGAACAAGCTTACAAAGCAAGAAGATAAAAATTTCAAGTAAATTTGAAGTCGAAATTCAAAATGAGGGCAAATGAAATAATTCAAAAAGGGTGCTTACAAATTTGCATTAGGGTAGTACTCAAAAAATTTAAATAAAATTTTAATTTTTCGTTTGGAGAAATGTGATCTCTGTGACTACTTTTATAATCAGATATTTGTACTACATTTAAGAATTTTAATATTCAATATTAAATATTAAAAATTTATTTAAAATTTTTTTTTTTAATTTAAATAAAAAAATTAAAAAAAATTTTTTTTTATTTTTTTTTTTAATTTTTTTTATTAAAAAAATATTAAAAAATATTTAAAAAAAAAAAAAAAAATCAAATTAAAAATGTATTAAATAAAAAATCGATTAGCAAATGATTTTTAAATTATATCGAGTAAATATATTTGCACATGCAGAGCAACTATATAAAATAAATATGTAATTAAATTGTGCCGCTAATGTAGTCACACCGTCAACTATTAATACGACAACTGTAAGTGAGCGCAGCATGGCCAACTGAATATTTGAGTTGTGGAAGCGGCGAACCGGCTCCGAAATTACATTTTTGGCATTGAATTGTGCAGACAACAATAAAGTAGCGGGGTGTTTAACTGGATGGATAGCCCACTCGGCTGGCAACATTAAGCTTGTGACAATTAGTATGCCGACTATAGTGTTAAAACTCGTTTGGTGGCCAAGTGCAAATGTAACTGTGGCAAAGTACAAATTATTGCGTAAATAATAAAATATACAGGTTGTATAATGCGAACAATTTACATATAAATAGAGTAAATTAAATTTCATATTTTTTATTATTTTGCATGCAAAAGCAGCACTTATTATTTATAGACTCGACTCAGTGATGTGTTTGCAACATATTTTGTTATGCGCACATCACAACAACACACTGCATGCTGCCGAGCTGACTATGTAATTGCAAGCATTAAACTAGCATCCCTGCCAGCCAGGCCTAACCACTTTCCCCTCATGTTTCTTCAATTACTAACACCAACGCACACGCTTGGGTTGTTTTGTTTTTGTATTCGTACGTGTGAGGGGAATAGTGGTTAAAAAACTCACAAGCAGCTATGCTGGCCTATGGCAAACTCACCACTTTTTTACCACTTTTGTGGGTTTAAAAAACTTCGGTTTAACCAGCTTTTTCACCACCTTTGGCTGGCAGGGATGTTGCATGCAACAAGAAATTCTTATTAGTGTGTGTTTTATATATGCAACACAGTTCTCTAGAGCTTCGCAGCGCGTCTCTAAAGTAATGCAGCAAAATGGCGCTACTGTGGCATAAGCCGACTGGAAAAGGCAACGTTCACATTATACAACAAATACTTATACTTTGAACTGCTTGCTGCACAGCTCCACATCTTCGCTACAACTGAAATAACTGGACGTAACTCTTCTGTAGGGAATAAATACTCTTTTTTGTACTTGTAGAATATAGAATGCCCATTGTTATAATATTCTACAAGAACAGGTTACAATTACACCTGAAGAAATGAATTCGCACACGCAACTGCAACGCATGAACGTTGAATAAACATGATATATTTGTGCTATAACCGGATATGGGAACATGGACCTGGCAGTACAAGAACAACCCTCTGAGAATATTTTAAAACGGCTTTACAATAGTCCCCTGAAATTAAGGTGCTTCGGTTCCCTATCACTTTTTAAACAAATTGTGCAAACGCTTAACGTTACCTTAAAATAAATGACCTCATGACCTCGACTGCTGATTTGAAAGTTTCAAAATTTTGGTTGCCATAATGACTTCTTGGATGTGCTAACGATCAGATCAAGCATGATCTTGGTCAAAACTTTTTTCCATGCTAAATGAATGAATTTCCCAAAAGCTTATGCTTTTATATAGTAATAATTATGTTTGAACGATTTCATTAATCGAACCATGCGAACTTGCTGGATTTGACATTAGCCGCATCATAAAAATTGTGATGGGCTCAAAGCGCTTCGGCGCTACGTGAGGGTCTTCTTTGTGATCCCTACCTAGGAATCTTCTGCTATCACAACGGACTGGCAATTTTAGCCGTCCAAATGGGATCTATCGCCTTTTTACCCTAACCTATGATTTCATAAAATTTTACATCATGACCAGCAAGTTCCGAGCTCGTTTCTGCGGCGCGATCACGCCATGTCAGACCAAGATCAGTCAAGTTTGCAGATATCTATAATTACTGGCATTTTTATGCATATAAAAAGACATGGCAATGAGAAACTGACTAATTAAATTAGTATGTGTAGCATTAACGTTGAAAAACGGCTGGAAAAATAATGTAATATGTATGGCAAAACAAAATAGCACAAAAACAACAAAGAATGCGCAACAAACCAGCAAAAAACATGGCATTTAAATCACAAGCAATAATAAGAGTTATACGCAACAAACAGGCCGACGCCGTCGCTCCGTTCAGTTTCTAGCCCGGTTGCAGCACTTACTTTGGCTAGCACTTGCAACGTTACTAAAAATCTTTTACTCTCGTCGTTACTTCATTGTTTTTGCAGTAAAATATTAGCCGAGGGTAAATGAACGTGGTGGCTTCAGTTGGACGATGCAACCTCTGGTAAAACTGGTTCGTTGCATGACCGCTTGTTTGACTGACTCAATCACGAAATGCGCTAGTTGGTGGCACATGCGGTGGGCTGTTGCATTGAACAACAGTAAGACGGCCGTCTGCTGCTTTGACTCAACAAACGCCAGACGAGAACGTGTCTGAAGTTGCCTTTGAAGTTGTTGCAAAATGTGGTTCGCTATCTGTCTAGTGTCTGGTGGCGAGAGGCAGTGCCAAGAACCTTGAAGAAACCAGTTGGCAATTCTAATGTCAATGCCATTGCTATACGCTGCGGTGTTCCGGTCGACCGAGCAGCAGCTAGGCAATGTGCAATTCTGGTAGAGTAGGCAGTGCCAAGCAGTGTAAGAAGTCAGGCAGACAAGACCGCCGCTTTGAAGACGCTGCTGCAGCTGCCATGACTGCAACAACAGCATTTACCATGAAAAATATAACAACAATTAACTGTACAAGAAAATACTCCACAACGTAAACAATGATGTTGATAGAAATCTGCCGTAGCCAACTCATTGTCTCTGCGGTTTAAAACTCCGATAGTAAGGTTGACAGACAACAGACAGTTTGTCAGTTGAGCAGAGTGAGAGACAACTGCAATAAAGCATATGTAGCATGTGTTGTTGTAATTGCTGATATATACAAAAAAAATGGAAATTTATTCTCTTGAAAGTATTTAAAGTCCCGTTGCAGTTTATTTGTTCAAAGCCAACTTATTATTAAATTCTGTTTCCACCATAAATTGGAGTATAACAAAATATATTTATTGCGATCGGAGTATAACTAAAATACGATGGCAACCGAAATGCTTATAACCAACCATTAATTTATCAGACAGCATGTAAATTGTAATACTAAATAATATGTATGCAAGTTCATATTGCATTACTTCCTGACACTCTTAAGTGGCTCACGTGTATAGGAAACCGCAGAAACAAACAAAGGTAACCGCAAAAACTAGTATTTATTGTCGGTTGTCTGATAAATGTGAGCTGTTGTGGCCTTGGTGGCTTTTATTTGCCAATACGGATGATCTTGATAAATGAAATGGAGTATTGATAAATTCGGAAATATTATTGTTACAAGAAAACTACTGAAGTAACAACAAACACAAATATTCGTCTGAATATGAATATTATTTACGATTTTATCGTTGACTTTATTATAATTTTATTTCAAAAATAGTGCCTATTCCTATGTAAAATTTATATATTATATATATGTAAATAAGTCTCAGTACTCACTTAAATCCTTTGTCATCATCGATGCCATTGGCTACGCCATTAGTATTTGTTACTTGGTCGTCTTTCTTTAGGCCATTTGTGTCAAACGGAGAATTGGCCTTTTCTTTGTCGTCGTGAGACTAAAAAAAAGAGTACATAAAAAGGTTAAAAGGTTAGTCCGAGTGAAAATATATTATATGACGTGTGACACATTTAATTTTAATTTAAATAATATAATTAAGCTATTCAAACACAAGATATTGAAAATATATAATAATAATCCTAGTAATACTCAATAATATTTCCTCAAAACTCACCTTATCATTATCATCAAATTTCAGACTTCGCAAACGTGGCTCAAGGCTGGATAGTGGACTTTCCTTGTTAGTGGGTGAACCGCCCAGCACATATTCGACCATTTTAACACCCAAACCGCTTGTGGAGTCACGTGGACTGCAAAAGTTAGAATTAATAAATATTTGTAGGTTATTATTTAATTAAAGGAAAATAAAATAAATACGTTTCTATATGGTAAATTATTTAAATTATTATCATTTCGCTTACCTCAAAATGCCTGCATTGCTGTTCGCATTCGTTTCTGGTGCTTGCGGAAAAGTGCGTGGCCGCGGTGGTGCCAATATATTTTCACCCTGTGTGGACCATGTTGAGTCTTTCCAAACTGGATGATCGCCAACACCAGGGATGTGTAGTGGATTTAGCGGACCACCGGTTACGCCACCTGAAGTGTTGCCTTTGCCATCGGATTTTTCCCATAACTTTTTGGCAGTGGATGTGGTGATCTGCAATAAAAAATTAAAATAAGTTTAATTTAATTTTTTTAATTTTTTTAACATATGTCTGGAATAAACCATAATAATAAATATACTTATATCAATTTAAAAAAGTAATAGCTAAATACTCTCCTAGCATCTATTTTATTAAACTCCTTTAACATGAAGAAGACAAATTGCGGTTTATATTTGCGTTAAAAATAAATAATAAATTGTTGATCAAACATTGCAAACCTCATTTTAAGATAGAAAGAAAAATATTAGTCGCTCTTACGGACTTTTATTTCGATAATTCATTATTGTAATATAGAGATCGCGAAAGTCTCCATAAAGTCATAGACTTTGGAACCACCAATTTATATTATTAATCATAAAACGTAAATACAATAATATATATGTATGATTTGTTTTTATACACTGCATAATAAGAGTGAGTGAGTGATGTTTGTTTAAAGCCACTTTTGTGGTGCATTGCCACCGGTAGTGTTATCAAGAGCAATAAATTGTAAGTCAAATAAGGAAAGCGAGAGAAATAAACACAAACAAAAACATAAAGAAATTCTGCGCATGCGCGAGAAAACCTAACCGACTGTCTAGCACTGAGTGTGACAGTCGAGGCGCATTTCTTTTAGTTTTTAAACAATCCTCAGAAGCAACTAAGAAGTTGAGGTTGAATCAAAGCAACACTGCAGTCAGTCACTCATTTGCGGTTACACCAGTCTAGTGATTGTTGGAATAAACAAATGTTTCATGATTGCAACGCAACATTTGAAAAATCAAGGTAATTGCTACGAAAGAATTTTTAACAAAATTTATATTAAAAACAATTCAGAGCATTAAATATTTCTTTTGTACCAGAAATACTCTATAAGTTTTAATATTATACTGCCAGAGCTTCATAAGCACAACTCAGCGCATGAATGATACTCATGCACGCGACCTAGTCGTGGAAGACAACCGCTAAATATAATGAATGTACGTAAGTAAGCGTATAAGTACGACACAAACGACGAGTCTCATGTGTCATATACTAAGTCGATTCACTTTGATAAATTCTCTAATTGCAATTAATGTCAATAAAACCATCAACACATCAACACATCAAAACAACAGCAATAACAATGTAACACATAGTTGGAGCAAAAGTGAACATGCGCACAAACAAATATACAGATATTCGTAAGTATGTATATGAGTATGAGAAAGCAGCAGTTAGATAACAAGAGGACGTGTATGAATTGTGGCGGATTTGCCAATCAATGACTGAGTAGAAATATTTTTTAATCAATATTAATCATTAATTTTGGTAATGCATATTTAATATTGACAATAATAGCATTGAACAAACATAAACAATAAATGCAAATCAATATATTTTAATGGATTCCTCTCTTAAATAAATAAAATATATACCCATGTACATATTAGAAAATAAAAATAATAAATTTACGAATTTTATAAATAAGTTAAGCTTTATGAGCCACTGATACAACAATAATAACAACTACCAGAGTTGTAGCAAAAGCTGATACATCATAGAACATGCCTGCAGTCAGCTGCTAAAATATTTAGTAAGAATAGTGACAGCAAAAGGGAAGCGATCCAAAGGCAAGCCCTGCAACGTTGAAAGGTTTCAATTGATGTTGACTGATGTAAGAAAAATAGAAATAAAATATCTCGTGGACGTGAAAATGCAAGAATGTAAGCAAATACCACTGGGAGATTCTCGCAGAATGAGACTAAACATGTTAGTCAAGAGAAAGAAAATGGACAACAAAAAAATGTTGCTGAGAATTCAGCTGGGATTAAGATTGGAAATAAAACAGGAAAATGGAAGATATATAGATGGAATAAGAGAACAGCACAACCATATTTGAACATTTGTATAATGCCTTTTTCATTATTTTATTGTATTACTTTCATAATTCCTGTAGAAGGAGACAATACAAAACGGAATGTCAAGTAAACTTCTAGCAGAGCAGAAACAGGTGTACTGGGAAATGTATAAAATAATACAACTGAGCAAACGAAAATCGAGCGATTTATTATAAGGCAAAATATTGCGAGTAGATATATAAACCAACAAATGTTCAAGTGAACACTAAATGCTTTCTTATAAAAATCGAGCTTGCCGAAATAACTTGGTGTTTCCACGTCATCATGAATCTGTGTCAAGTTTAACGCTATGCTCCTTAAAAGTCGCACTCAATTAAAACACTATAAATCGCGGATCCGAAAAAGACGAAACAGGCAAGACACAAAAAAAAACAACAAAAATGCCGCAACCAATTTGGCAACAAGAAACTGCTGAATTGGCGAATAGACGAAAGCAGCTGTAAGCGTGACTAGTAAAAGCTGGGGAACTGCATGCTATTTGGAGGTAATATGTGATGGTTGTGTTCAAAAAGTTTGAAGTTTAAAGTCAATTAAATAAATAAAAAATATGATGCATACGAGCTGTGTTCAAAAAATAACGGGAATTTTAAAATTTAAAACAATGAGGTTATAAAATTCGATTGTCAAAAAAAATTTTATTATTATATGTTGATAAACATGCCGCTGAAGTATGACAACATTTTCAGCTGTTTTCATTGCTCACTTTGTCTGTAGCAACCGCTAAGGTTAGACATTTGTTTATGAGCTTGGCGGCTTCGTTGCTTGTTCGTGAATTCTTAGTCAAAAACAATACGGGAACGATACCCCAGCCTTTATATTCTTGACTTTTTCCTATTTCCAAGAATAAAGAAAACCTTAAAGAGCCGTCCTTATACAAGCAAACGAGAAATCGCTGATTCAACCAAAGGAAATCCCAAAAATTGGATTTGAAAAGTGTTTCGACAAATCGAAGAAGCGCTGACCGAAGTGCATAGTATCAAATGGGAATTATTTTAAAATAACCGTTATTTTTTGAACACACCTCGTTCATTATTCGTGAGAAAAGCATTGTGGTAGAAGTATAGAGAATTTTTCACACATCGACAAGTGTCGATTCGTGCATTATGTAATATCACAAATGGTTTTACACTTCCCAAATGGAATTACTTATTCAACAAAAGCTTGTAAAAACAGTAACACACACACGGAGTGCCACTAAATCGACAAGTGTAATTTTGAAATACTTATTTTCCAATAATTTTTGAATGTCTCAAACAGTTGATTCATTATTGATGAGGCTGTAGAACAGCTGACCTAATTTTGAACATGCTATCCTAGGCTGCAACGGTAAACGTTATTGAACAGAGAAGAAAAATAATTTTCTCATTTCCACGTGGATAACAATTAAAAAATCAAATTTCAACTGTCAATGAGCGCGAATCGCTGTTTAACTATTCATAACGAAAGCGCGTCTGTAAAATCAGTGTGCGCGGGTCGCAAGGAAATAATAAAAATCTGCAGTGATATGCTTCTGAGCAAATCCTATATGAATGTAATCGAAGCGCATTCGTGCAGAAGTGGAGCAAACGTTGCACTTAATTTGGCTTATGCCATTAGCGAATGCAGTTAAGTACATTTAATTTAATCAAATTAGTTGAATCGATCTCGAAAAATGTTACGCAGATTTATTTAGGTTAATTTCATTGACGAAAAGTGACAACTGATTTTTTTAATTAGTAATATTCAATTCCATTCTGTAACATAGAACGATTTATTTTTTATTAAACATCTATTGAGTACATTTACTCGAAATATGTTCAAACTTGACTACAGTCGAATTCATTAAAAATAAAATTTTAATATCATCGCAAAATCAACACTCACACGTTTTTTGTTCTTTTTAATGGACTGGTAATTTCATAACGTTTGATTTTATTACACATATCAGTACTGTCTATTATAATATAATTATTATAGATTTATAGTTATTGCCTCAGTAATTTTCTTTATAAAGGCATAAAGAAATATAATTTAACTATTGATAAATATATAATAGTTTTATTATAAACAACAATGAAAAATCTATATTTTATATGATTGTATTACATAAGACGAGTATAACTTTCAAATGCAAACAATAAGATGAAATATATACAAACATATGAAATTCAATAAATTATCCTTCAGGTATACTCAACCCACTCAACAATAGTGACTGAATAAAATAATGTTCTCATTTCGAAAACATTTTTTTATTTATGCGATCACTTATTCAACTTTCCCCTCTCGACAAGATAGTTCTTGCAACACTTTGTTCAAATTTTAAAAAACTTCGTGTATATTTGACAAGCGACTTCTGTTGAATTTTTAAAATGGTAATTTCAGTTGATAAAGCAATTTCGAAAACACAAGTAGCTAGCGACGAATCGATTAAAACCACACAGCCGTTTAACAAAGCAAAATGGTGGTATGAACGCCGGTGGCATAACCAGCCAATTTACATTGTGAGCATTCCTTAGCGCACATTCCGGATTAAACTGGTATAAGTTTTATACGATATATATATGTACATACTAAGTAAGTATCATTGTGGTTTTGAACTTTACGTATTTTGTGCTTTTGTTTTTTGAATAGCTACCAACCTTATGCGCTAACTTTTGGTGCATATAAATTTTTAATGTCTCATCGGTTGAAAAACTGTCGACTCAGCTGAGATGACGCGACATCGTGCTGAGCACGGCATGCAGAGCGGGCAAAGGAGGACAGAAGTAGATTAGGCCGGGAAAGTCAGGCAGACTGCCGAATTAAGGATACACAAAATTTCTTTATGCCTTTTAGTTTAAGGAAATAATACTCAAACGGTGCCTTTAGTAATTTTGCTTTAAAAATGCTGAACATTTATTTCGAGAAGGCGTGGTGTCATATATCTGTATTGAAAACTATATAGCCACAACATTATATCGTAAAATTTATGAACTATCTGCCGTGTATGTTCATTGATGTGCATAAAAACCAAATAAACGAAGCGTATATGCCTCCAAATATCTACTATCTATTTACCAGTTGTCCCACAGCCGTGTGAAAAATATACCACATTCAAGTCCATACCCATTGTGGTATATTCTCATAAAAACCGACATATCAACAATACTTGTTATCAGTGTAACCAGTAAAAATAATTTGGGTGGCAAGTTGTGTTTCGTGTGGGTTTGAAAATCATAATGAAAAATGTGGTGCGTGAATATGAAAATGAGGTGATAATAAATAATAAAAAAATTAAATAAAAATGAAAAAAAAGTAATAAAAAAATATAAAACAAAAAATAAAATTAAAAAATAAGATTAAAAAATATTAAAATATAGATTATAAAAAAAATTTTAAAAATAAAAAATAATTAAAAAATATGAAAAATAAAAAACAATCATAAAAAATAAAATTAAAACTAAAAAAAACAATAGAATTAAAATAAAACTTAAATTAAATTAAAAATTAGACAATTTTTCTACGTATAAATTGTGAAGTTAATAATTATATAATTATTACTGTAAGTAGTAATCGTCCATCATTTATTTCAGATTCGATGATACAAAATGGTTGGCCAACAAGAGTAATGCATGTTAATTCAATAAGATTTAAATAAACTAATCATTCCCATATAAATATTTTCGATGATTTTAAGTGCGTATGAAGTAGATAATTTATAAATTGGCGTAAATCAACTTATTTATAGCGATTTTGTGTTTTGTATGCTGTGTCGAATAAATTAAGAACAAAACCAATTGTGTTTCGCTTAAAACTAGTTTAATGTAAAACAAAAAATACACATATGTATATGAGAAATAAAATTAATTTCAGTCCAAATGTATAACCATGCCAAAAATTACAAAAAAAAAAAAAAAAAAAAAACAGCGTAAACCTGTTCAACCAAGCAAATCGACGACGTCATAGATTGCCGCCAGTTCCAATGCGCCGCCAACAAATGAACCCGTTTGTCAGCCGTATCGCTAGACGTCGGACGGCTTGGCTAGGCTGGGCCGTCCCGCCAATCGACAATTTGTGCGTTGTGACTATGCTGTCGCGCTGCTGTCCTTGACTGAGACACAGAAAAATTCGCAGCTATTGTTAGTGAGAGTATGCCCGAATAAATGTGTTTGCATAGCTACACACATAAATACATAAATATTTATATATAAATATATATATATATATATATATATATGTATGCTAATAGTTTATTTTATTTGCTTATTTATTGCTTTGTCGTCTTTATTTCTTTTCTTTTTTTATCAACGCAGTGTAGTTGGGTGTGCGGTTGATTTGGTTGCCGCAACTCTCACGGCCGCTGTGGCGTATGATGAATGCAGCCGAATAGCGATGAGGTCGGTGAGTAGCGGGGGGTATTGTACTCGCACGCACAAAACTCGCACGACGCGCACACATACATACACGCATATGCAATGAATAGCGTAATAAGCTGACTGTTGACTAACTAAAAAAAACATTGTTCGTTAAAAAAAAAAAAAGAAAAGAAAAAACTTAAAAAAAATGTGGTAATTGCGAAAATACTCGCACGCTAAGTAAATGACAACAACGCAAAATCGTGCGTGTCTCGCACTTCACTTTGGTATTGTAAAAATTTCAACGATTTCATCGCTAAATACTTTCCGATGTTTTAGTTTGCCAATTTTGTGATTTTTTCTTTAATACTTCTGTTTTATTCTATTGTTTTTGCTGTTGTGACACAACGGATGTACAATATATTGGTGTGTAGAAAATTACGCATGTAAATATTATTCTATGATCTTTTAGCTTTTTCACTGTCAAAACCAAATTTAATTTTATTATTTGTTGCTGCTCACATATAAATTGTTCAATTTACTCTTTCCCATATTATAGATAGTATAATGATTTTTTTTCTGATAATATTGTCAAAACGTCAGCTTAAGAATCATTTTTCAACGCCTCAATCTCAATACAGTATCTCAATCTACTACTGTACGAGAATTTAACTGAATGTAAATCACCACGACTCTGAAGAATTCTATAAAACTTGCGTCAAAGCGCAAGCTTTTCTAAACCAAGAAATTGTAAAGTTCAAGCAGTGGTCGTACTTCTTCTCAGTTTCTATAAGCTTTTAACTTTTCGAAATGCGATTGCGAAATTGATAAGCCGCATGTCGTCGCCTTGCTATTGACAGCAGTGAAGACAGCAAACAAAAGTGAGTTTGGTAACTTTTGGCTTCCGAACAGAAATAAAACTCAGTCGAAAACGAATATAGTATAGTAGTACATATGTGTGTAAATATATCTATACATAGATACATACATATGTATGTATGTAAATCCATATTTATGGCATTTGATATAAAAAGTTCGCCAACTGTCAGCGCGCTCTGTCGTGAGTTGAGTTGAGTTGGCTGGGCGTTATTGCCGGCTGTTGAACGTGTTTATTGCATATTGAAAATCGAATATATGGATATGAATTACTTTTACTGCTTTTCAATAGCTTGTAACACTTTCATATACTATATAAAGGGAAACATATTATCAAAGGGAAACATTATTGTTTCGAATTTCAAATTTCAAATTTTAGAAAATACTAGCTGACCGCGCAGTCGTTGCCACGCGTGAAATTATTTGTTTTGAAAATTAATTACTGTGAAACTATTAGAAACAAAGTAATATACTAAAACAAAAAAATATATACTATATAGAAAACAAATACAAAATGAAAATGTGTTTAAAAAGTATTATTACGATTATAATATATCGCAAAAACAAATTAGCGCTGCGGTCGACCGTTCAGTACGGAGCCGACCGCGCGAGTGAGCCGCGCGGCATGGTATCTCGTAGATCCCGCAAACACCGCTTCTCGCCCGCCGGCCAGCCCAGCGCAGAGTGCGAGTTGATTTGGTTTCGGAGTTATTTATTTGTAATATTATCTTTTAAGTTGTTCGTTGAAATTAAGTGTCGTCAAAGACAATTTTATTCAGAATTAAATACTCTTAACCAACAACACATTTATTTGGATAAAGATTAATATTAATATGTTAATACAACTCTAACAAATAATTTCGACCAAATTAGTTATCACAAAAACGGTACTCAAGGACTTTTTTTAGATCATTAAAAGAGAAATAATTCTTTCATACATAACTTTTGTGTATCTTGAACCGCTTTCGCAGCGCAAGGAACGGAAGCCCTCAAAGATAAATAATTTCCCCCGTTTTTTACACATTTACAACTGTTTCTTCCTATCCTATTGGTCGTGATGCTATATAGCCTATAGCCTTCCTCGATAAATGGACTATCCAACGCAAAAAGAATTATTCAATTCGAACCAGTAGTTTCGGAGATTAGCGCGTTCAAACAAACAAACAAACAAACTCTTCAGCTTTATAATATTAGTATAGATTTACAAACTCGTTGCGTTCGTTATAGAAACTGTTAAATGAAATATATAAATCTGTGTCTGAGCACACAAGAAAAAAATATGGCAATCAATTATTTATATATTCAGCAAACGTTAAAATACATATAGTTAAATCGTGGCTTCCAAGGTATAACACATACCACTTTCTATAAGTCGATATATACTCCACATAGGACTTATAGAGAGTGTTGAAGAAGTTAGTAGGCGACAAAAATTAAAGAACATATATAAAACGTATAAAAAAATCCAACAAAAAATCCTGGTCAACAGTTGTGCTAACCTCATCTATTAATAGGTACAAAACTATATCAACAGTGCATAATAATATATACCGTTATAAAAAATCCGATAGAAATGGAAGGTAAACGCTATAAAAACAAATGTTCACAAATTTTTTGTGAGTCATTTAAGTCGTTGCAAATTAAGGTGCTTAGGAAGTAGGCAATAAGAGAAAATAATAATGTTCGTTATGTGCAATGTTGGCATTCTTGAAATTAACTGGACACAGCCACGCAAATAAATGCGCTGTCCATGTACCTTTAAAAAGCGTGTGTAGAGAAATTAACTTATTTTTTACAATTGTCCAAGCCTCTACCATTGCGAGGTTCTCAGTTATTGGAAGAGTGTCTGTGTGTCACACGTTTGTTCACTTAATCCATCAACAACAGTTTATTGCAAAACGAGAGTTGTATTGATTTCAAAAATAGAAATGAACGAAAGAAATGAAAAGACAAGAGAAAATTTATAGTGAATAGGTGCAAAGACCCCGCTTAGGGAAGTTCTAATGACCCAGCAAAGATGGGGTGGTGGTGGTGCAGCAAAGGAAGCCGGCATTCAACCAATCACTATATATTACTAAGCTAACACAAGAATTGAGGTGTGCACCACACGCTCACAGTCGTTGGTAAAGTCATGTGCATAGCGCAACATCAGTCTGCTTCCATTGAAGAGGGAACAAAGTTATATGTAGTATGAGTGGCAAACTCATGGAAAAGTACGAACAAGTGCATGTGCTTTTAAATTTGTACTAGGTATTATTTCCTTATGTCTGATTGTATGCATATCTACGGGTATGCAGTATGTGTGTGTTAGTTGTACACGCAAACGTGACATGTGTGCAATAGAACGCAAGCGTACTTTCTAACATTCACACAACATACGCAAGCATTCTTACGCAGTCTATGCCTGACGTGTAGGAAAGCTGATATCACTCGGAAATATTACTTATAAATTTGTAAATGTATGTTTGACAATTGGACGCTCCTAAGCCAGGCAATTTTAAATTTTGCAATTCCTGCTATTTTTTAAACACATAAAATATAGAAAAAATTCAATGAGTTCAGAATAAAAGTTATCAATAGTTGGGGGCTCTTGAACCTTATCACTGAATTTTCCTACCGAGCATATCCAAGTCGGTTACATTTGTATGTATTAAGTATGCCGGTGCTGATGTTAGTTAAACTGTTGAGGTGGGTAATGGTGACATGTTATTACTTTGTTTAATGCTTAGTTAAACTGTAGTCATTTCAAGCTGGCGTACAATACAAGTCCTACAAAAGGGTTGCCCGCTGTTCACATATATACATATATGTACATATGTACGTATGATGATATGAAGACATTGCATCTTATACATAATAGATCCATGCGTGTCTACATGTATGCACATTGCTGTTGCTTACTACTTTTTAACAAACATAGAAATCGATATTCTTTTAATAATACAAAAGCATGAGAAAGAAGACGGTGAATGTGTCCAATCGGGACATAGATTTATATTTGATATTTTCCCAATGGCAGTATCGGCATTTAAGGCCTTAGAAGAAAATATATAAAAATAATAAATCGACAGCACATTACAAATAAAAAAAACTTCAACGACAAGCACCACAATGCTCGAAATAAAGTTTAAATTCGCATAGGGATGTTAAAGTAATTTTGACAAACCGGTTACCAAACACAATTGAGTTGTGCGCAGCTTATTGTGCGAAACATAATGTGAATATACATACATACATACACATGTGTATAGGTATATAATCTTCTGAATTATGTTCGCTATATAAATATTATTTAGTTGGTTCACTGACTGACCAACATTCTGGTACGCTTGATTAGCTCACTATTTTCTGGTTGGAAGCTAAATATGAATGAATAGTGTAACTCTTGATTTGCCTATCCCTAAAATATGTTAAATTCCCCCTTTCCACAGGCATCAGACAAAGGCTGTTTACCAACCCTATGTTATTTCACAGCCGCTTCAGTTTTACCACCGGCATTGTACACAAATAGTATGGACAATTTTAAATTAAAATAAATACTTTCCGGTTTCAATTAGACGAAATGGGGGAACAATGAATGGTTGACAGTTATAAACACAGATACATATGTATAGATGTTATGAGTATATAATCATTTATAAACATGTGAACACATTCTACGCTAAAGTGGTGAAGTGAATTCGTACCCACTCTTCAATCCATTTTTCAGCACATATTTCAATCTGATGCAATAAGTTAATTAACCCTAGACGGTCATCCTTCGTCAAAATGACTACGAACTATTTTATTTTCACTGTAAATATGTTTTTAGAAGACTGTGAATTATTAATTTTAAGTTAAAAGAATATAAGTTTTCCTTTTTATTTTTTACTTGTATTTATTAATAATGAAATAATTAAATAAAAAATAATAAAACGCGTTCATTATTTCGACTCACACCCTACTGAAAATGGATTTGAAATAAGTCATCGTCATATTGACGAAGGATGACGTTAATGTACAAAAAAAAAGGATGACCGTCCAGGGTTAAGAAAAGTTTAGTCGTATATCTTAATATTTTTTTCGAACAAAACCTTATGATCTGTAACGATTCCCTAGCTTGCATATTCGCCAGACATGACTCTGTGTAATTTTTTTCTTTAAAAAAAAATTAATAGAACCTTAGAGGGTTGTAGTTTTACAAGCAAATGAGAAATCGCTGAAAGAGCCAAAGGCTATTACAAAAATTGAATTTGAGAAGTGTTTTAACGATCGGAAGAAGCGCTGGCATATTGAACGGGAACTATTTTAAAGACAACAACAATAATGTGGACTAATAAATATATTTGTAAAGGAAAAATCTCTTTATTTTTTAACAGATCACATATGTCCAAAACACTTTAATTATTACTTTCTTCAAAGATGTTCTCTTCAGAAAAATCATGAAACTATAATATTACTTCAATTTTAAGAAATTTTGATAATGTTAAGATCGTCGACAGGAAACATATTCGAATCAATTCAAGGTATCATAGTCTTCATGCGAATCGAATTAAAGCTGAACGTTTTACAAAATTGTCTTTTTAATTCCTAATATCACACACTTGATTTTCATAAAAAATTCCATAAACACATTATTTACCATCTCTTGTGAGAGCGCAACATCCTCGGCGTTGCGAGCGTCGAACATAAATTCATGAAGTAATTTCATCATGGGTAACGAGTTTGGTTAGCGCCTTAAAATTATTAAATTTCGTTGATAATTTTTTATTTAAACACTTATATGTACAATTTTAATTTTCAAGATTAGATTGAAAATATTTTAATTTAACTTCACTTTGGTGACAGTGGGTGGCAGATGAAATATTCATGTAAACCGCACTGAACTCGACGTGGTTGATAAATTCACATTTAACTAAAATAATAAATGAAAATATTAAAATGTTAACTAAAATTCTAAGATATTTTCATTGGACACAAATTATTTATTGTTAAACATTTCACTAATTTATGAATTCCCTTTTCATCATCACTATTTACTAATTCACTTTTATTCAATATTATTTATGCCACCATGCATATGTATCACGCTCAGCTGATTCAACTTAGGTGAACACTTGAGAGTTAATTTTTTACTGTGGAGTAACACTTCACACTTGTTTTGAAACTGTGGCACAGCAGCTGTTTTAGAAACAAATTTTACCAATCGGTAAACAAACTAAATCATTTGGCACAATTGCAGGGGAAAAGAACGAAGTTTTACAACTGAAGAACACGCACTCCCTACACACTACACATATGCACACACAATCGAAGTAGTAACCAACAGGTACTAGGGAATCGGCAAGTATCAATACTTCACAGAGATACAAGAGTCCTGCAGCAGGCTGATTTACTGATTGAACTCATTTGTGCGTGTGTGATGGAAAGCATTTTTTAGTGAGCCTTTTTCTTATTATTTTTCGTTAGTGTTACATGTCGTTTGTGCCACACTACATATAGCGAATAAACAAAAAGTAACACAAAATATATTTTCACATATCAACACTTGGTTATTTTATTTTTCATAATATTTTCACACTCTATTTTTCATTTTCCAAAAAGGTTTAAACGTTCTCTTTCACACACACACGCGCAAAATTCGTTTTTTTTTTTGCAACACATTGAGCCCTCGCAAATAAATTCAAGAAAAAAAATACCGATCTGTTCGAGTCATTCAAATCGACAACAAAACTACGCCAAAGACTAAGTTGATGCGAAAATTTAGCGGAATTATGATTGCAGGCAGACGCTAACAAAACAAGACTGAGACCAGCTGGCGAACTGCCAAATCGCCGGTATGCGTTTCCACATGTACAAGTGAGTGTGGTGAGCAGAAAGTCGGATTCGTTGAGTCAAAGAGTGCGGGTAGAGAGTGTATCTGAATAATACAATAGAAAACATACAATAATAATAACTGTGAGCATTAGAAAAATACACAAGCAGACGGAAACGAGTAATGTGCGTAACAAAATCGCGAGCATCTACTATACAGCTATTCACAGTGTGAGAGACGGATCCACAGCGAAAAACTTGTTTATTGTAATTTCGATAAATCAACCGCTAAATCAAACACGTGTAGAAATAAGTTTACGTATAGGTATGATTCCAACGGAGCGAGCGAACAAAACAAACGAGAAATGAAAATAAAAAATAAAATATAAGCTAATGATTAAGTAATATAAGCGATAAAACATTTATACATTTAATAATAGTTGCAATAAGAGCTATCTAAAGCGCACTGCAATCAGAGAAGTGTTTGAAGATATCTAAGTAAACTTGTAAGCTGTGACCCGCACATCTTTAAAGACAGTAGAAGTAGCATTATTCGGGAAAATTGTATCTGAGTTGCGCATTATTTTGGAACACTTTAGAATATTTGAAAACTTTTAACAAAATATTCATTTTTTACTCAGTTGAATTGCTTTTTTCATATTTTGAGCTGTGCTAACGATCACTCGAAGCCTAAAGCACAGATAAATAGCCAACAGTACTACCAACATTGAAAACTAGCTATACAACCACTGCAAAAAAACGGAATAGATATATGTACTACAACAAATATAATAATTGAAATGAAGAACTGCCTACTCCATACAAAACACGCTTTCGCAACGGCTGTATATTGGAACATCGCTTAAACGTGTGTAACAAGTTTAGAAAACATAAGAAGAATGAGCAATATAAACGGCAGCAATAAATAAGAATCATCAGAGTTCGTTGTACCGATTGGCGTGACGTCTTTCAATAAATGAAGCTGTCAAGTAATTATTTATACCAACAAATGCCGCCAACTAAAATGCTTTGCTGTGAAAATTAGTAGAAACGAAGCGTAAGTTTGACGAGAACTGTCGTTTAAATACAAATTCAAGTAGTCAGTATTCACCTTTTTATCGTAGCATGACGATAACCTTGAAATAATTCTGTGAATTATTTTTTGTACGCCATGAACTTGAAAATTTTTGTGAAATCTTTTTTGGGACTATTGTTGAAAACAATATTATGTATTTCGTATGCTCCAACATTTGTATGAACACATAATGTTAAAATGGAGAGCAATTTGATAAATAGAATATTGTTGACACCCTGAAACCATACATATGCAATGCGTATTTTCAGAGAGCCGATAAGTTTAGTTCTTGTATATAAATATATCAGGGACCGGAAATAAGAGTTATTTTACAATTTTTAATCAAAAAAATCATACATAAAGGAACATCGTAGAAAAGTTTTGATTACACCATCATGATTTTTAGGTGAACTATATGCGAAATATTGTATGATTTTTAAATTTTAATTTTTATATATTTAGATCAAAAATAAAAGTTATTTTTGATTTTTATTTTTTTAGATCAAAAATAAAAGTTATTTTTGATTTTTATTTTTTTAGATCAAAAATAAAAGTTATTTTTGATTTTTATTTTTTTAGATCAAAAAATAAGAATTATTTTTGATTTTTATATTTTTAAATCAATAATAAAAATCAATTCAAAATTTGTGACATAATATGTTTCTTAATCTCTGTTAATCTTTAAAGTAAAACTCAGGTGTACGGTTATAATAACAACAAAATGTTATGCCCCTGAACTTGATAATGGATAGAACGCATATATTCGTATATAAAAATTGGAATCATGCAGCATATTGTAATACATACGGCATAAATAAATAAATAAAAATTTTGAATTGATTTTTATTATTGATTTAAAAATATAAAAATCAATAATAATTCTTATTTTTTGATCTAAAAAAATAAAAATCAAAAATAACTTTTATTTTTGATCTAAAAAAATAAAAATCAAAAATAACTTTTATTTTTGATCTAAATATATAAAAATCAAAAATAATTTTTATTTTTGATCTAAATATATAAAAATCAAAAATAACTCTTATTTTTTGATTTTTTTTGATAAAAGTCATAAGAGTTACGGTCCCTGAAATATATACAAGCGGGATATACACGCTTTATTCCGGGTTAGACGAGAATGTGTTACATAAGCGATTAGGGGGACAATGAAGTGCTGGGTTTTTGAATAATTTGCAATTTTTATCACTGTAAATTTTTATTCAGGAGATACAAATAAAGCATGGAATGGAATATAGGTTTTATATATGTATACATACATACATATATTTATTATTAAGTCTTGACAGCTATAGGTTAGCCTAAATTCCAATTTCGGTCGGAATCGATCGGCAGGATCGTGAAGTACTAAAGGTATTTTTTCTACAAATGTTGCAATTTTGATTAAAGGTAAAACAGATACTCAAAATATATAAATATAAAATATATAAATTAGTAAATTCAGTACAATTTTTTTATACAAGTGTTTAGAATAACAAAATGACCGATTCATAAACGATCTATCAACATAATGATATAATCACTAAGCATTTACACTTTTTTAATGTTACAAATAATTTGCAAAGCAATTAACTGACAATTTAATTGAAGTAATTGCCGGCAATGTTGGATTGGCAACTAGAAAAAAAAAAATATAGAAATATAAAACAAATAGCAAAGCACGAAGTTGAAAATGTAAAAAGCAACAGAGCAAGAGTCAACAAGGGGTCGACTACGAGCATAACGTAACGATGAGAGAGAGAGAGTTAAATATTTTTCCTTTACTTTTTGGAGATATGAGAATAGCATGGAGCCAGCTATTCATAGTATGAACAAAAGGGGGATAGCAGCACAGAGGCGACTGGTTAGCAAGATATTAATGAGGCGCGATCGTATTGCGCTCACAGAACGGCCGCGCCGAGGCATAAACGAACGAGTAACGAATATATTTGAATAAAATGCAAATATCAGCGCTAACACAAAGTTTGAGTGCTGCGCTGGGACCTAGGGCACTAAATATATTTGTATAAAGTCCAAGAGAAAATGAGCATATTGATTTTTGTTTACTACCTTTGCGCTCTGAGTGGGACACATGTACACATACATACGAATGTATTTTGAAAATAATAAAAAATAGCATGAAATCAGCAATAGCAACAACACAAAGTCAATGAAGTACACAGCAAAGTGCAAAAATGGATATGTAGACAACGAAAATACAAATGAAAGAAGGAAATAATCGAACACAAAACACGTGCAAATACTATTAATTTATGATTTTTTTTTCAGATTAATTTAAGAAAATATAGACATGAAAAAGGCATGATAAATAAGTACACGAAGACTGAAGAAACCAAGTTAGAAGAAAGAATATTAATTTAAAAAATGTGTGCACATTTGAAATTTCAACTTTACATAACTCTCAGCTGTTTATCGAACAGAAATAAAGCGAGAAGTGCATGCTGACTATTAATCAGCGTCATATAAAATGTAAATAAATAAACAATTAAACGAGTTGTTTTGCAGTAAATGCCGGCCGGCATAACCCGATCTCTTCAAATGATTACTTACCGGCGAAATGCCGGCCAAACATCGTGCACTCGCACAAAACATGTGAATAAGCATGCAGGCGGCTACAAGTGCATTTGAACGAATGTGGTTTAAGCAAGCAGGGTCAGATATTCTAGATTTTCTACGTGTAAACATACATGCATACATACATATAAGTATATTGCGTTTACAAAGACTCAAATTTCAGAAGCTAATAACCAACCATATTGCAGCGCTCGCTTAAGTATAAGTAAATTTCATAAAATAGACAAAAAATCTACCAATGAATTCATAATATTCACTTTAAAAAATAGTTTTTACGAATTAACTCTGGTTTTTGAACAGTTCTAATTTAAGAATCTTTCCCTCATCTGATGTATTCGGACAATAGATTCGGCAGAATTAGCAATATAGTAGTCTTTTTCTAATTTAATGAGTATATATAAAAGAACCAGCTACCGTAGGGTAAAAACTATAACACGCACATCACTTTGTACAAACTCTTTTTGTACCTTCTATAGCCAGCAACAAAAGTGCAGCGAAAGACATTGGAATATTTCAGTTGTAGTATATAAAAACTAGCTCATTGAAATACCTACATACATACGTGCATATATACTCGTATATATCCATCGTCTATAGAAGGCTTTAAAATGCGAAATTACAACTGGAATGTGAATTAAGCAAATATGGGCATACGCTGATGTGGATGACAGTGGCAAAAAGAACAAACTTGACGCTAAAAAGCATGTGGCAGAATGCCGTGTAGGGACGAACATCGACGCTACAAAGAAACGTGACCAGAAAAGAATAATGAAAAGATGGAACGACTTTAACTCGCAGAAGGAGAGGAACAGGTTCAAATAGCAGAAAGTTACTTGAAGAATTCTACAATGCAACAACAACAACACATGTTACACTGATATGTTCATATTCGTTTCTATATTTATGTGAGGCCAGAAATGCATAGCAAATGTTGCATCTGTATGTTTGCAACATATGTATGTGCTATGTAGATAGCGTGTACTTGTGTGTTGTTTCAGTTGTTATTGCTGCTGCTGCCGATGTTTTTGCCAATTCATATGTGGCTCATATTGCAAATGTAACACCACAACAACACTACTTCAATGGAAAACAGTTACACCTAATCGTACAGTGGAATTGGTTGAAGTCGGTGTTGTCTTATCGTATCCATCTGGATGTAATAAGAATGTAAATAGAATACCAAATTATAGAACCATGAAACTATAAATGAATTTAAAATCTCTTCTTTCAATAAATCGAGATTGTTAGATTCATAAATAAGGTTAATTAGAACGATAACCAAGTGGACAACTATTTCACAAGAATTATTCAGCTATAATACAAATTTTATTTTCTAATTCATTAAGTAAAGTTGTTACTTGAAGTTTAAAAACGGAAGTACGATTAAATTCAATATAATACAATATCAGTATATCCAATAATTTAGATATGAGATATGAAAGCATATTGAACTTGAATCGTACATAAGGATTAAAAGTAACAGAAGCTTCTGAAAATCAATTGCAATACTTTCGTAGCTCATAAATTTTCTTATCGGCTATCGTGAATATAATAGCGCAGATAGGCCCATATGTGCGCACACTAAAATTATATAGCGGGAGCACTTAAGCTATAGATATCACCATATATTCACCATTTGTTTATACACACATATGTATATGGTGATGATTAATTCTATCTCTGGTTCAATATTATAACTTTGCAATAATTAGTTGTACGCACATAGAGTTGAGCTGATCCCTGCTATTTATTACACATAAATATGTATGATAAAATGCAATATGTTAAACTAAACTAAAAATCAAATTCAATAATAAAAAATGTTTAATAACTCACCGCTGCTGCGTTACGATTTGCGGCAGCAGCAGCCGCGGCAGCATTATTCATAAAAGGATTTTGGGGCAACATGCCCATGGCGGCGGCAGCAGCGGCCGCAGCAGCATTTGGTGGCTGACCACCGAAGTACACTAACTCGCCAGGTCCGCCCGGTGGACCGGGTGGTCCCGGTGGCTTTGGCACTCCATTCATGCCCACACCTGGGTGTACTCCTGGATCGTACATATTGCAGTTTCCTGCTTGCATACCGGCTGCCATTTGCATGTGAGGTGGCTGCATGCTTGCTGCAATAGCGGCTGCTGCTGCAGCAGCTGCAGAATTATTCATGGCATGATTGAGTAAATTTGAACCGAATTGTTGATGGGATGCCATTTGAGAGGGATGTGGCGGCCCATGTTGCTGGGATTGCGGATGCTGCTGTTGCTGTTGTTGATGTTGTTGCTGCTGTTGTTGTTGTGAGTGGGAGAGGGGCATATGTTGGCCACCGTTACCACCATGTTGCTGATGCTGTTGCTGCGCATTTTGTTGATGTGCTGGGTGTGGCGGTTGTTGTTGTTGCTGGTGCTGCTGCTGTTGTTGCTGTTGCTGCTGGTGTTGATGTTGCTGTTGTGCGGCAACAACCTGTGACATCATATGATTGTGCTTGGCCACAGCAGCGGTGTGCATTGCCGCCATACCAGCGGCGGCTGCAGCTGCACTGCCACCTCCCACGCCCATCTGACCAATGCCCATCTGAGAGGGTCCACCCATCGATGGATGCATACCACCATTCGTACCGATACCACCGATGTTGGCGCCCATGCCGATGGGACCAATGGTGCCCGGTCCGCCGCCTGGCAGTGCACCAGGTGTCACATTGCCCGGATTCATTTGTGGCGGTGGATTATACTTCCATTTATCGGGGTTCTACAATAGAAAAAAATATAAAAAATTATATTAATAAGACTATGCTGTTGCAGAAAGAACTACTAACATAATTCTTATAACAAAAAAAACGTTTCACAACAGACTATACAAGGAACACGTTTTTACAACATAAAATCACTCACTTTCATTGAGAAGTAATTTTTGTTAGCGATTGTGACAAGGATGAAGTCACTGACAAGGTTTCTTTAGTAAACGCAATGAACAAGGATTAAAATAGGACCAAGTTTATTCTTAAATAAATCGTAGAAACTGCAAAGTGCGTATAAAGCATTTCAAAAGTATTTCATAATTAAAAAATGTTTTCTAAAGTCCGATGACTCCTTATGACCACAATAACTTAAACAAAGTTGAAAACAAAATCTGTGGCCAACAAAAGAAGGAAAGACGCCAACTTACACGAATACATATACGAAAGAATGAAATGAAAAAAAAAATACGTTTCACACTCGTATATTGGAAGTGCAGAATAAAGAAGAGAATAAGGTGGACGTTTTTACTTCATTTGGCGCCATTGTGCCTTAGGTGCTGTGAATCAAAGCAGCAGAGTTGCTTTCGTATGTTGCTATTTGTCGACGACGGCGACGAACATGCAAACAACATATGTACGTATGTATTTCGCTGCTCTCATCGGAGCTCTAGCGAATGGGTGATTATAGTCAGATTGATTCAGTTTTGATGTAGTGTTCTTTGGATATCTTCTCACCAAGATGCGTTGTTGCATAAAGCACCAGCAGAGACGACATTGCTCATTTGCGAAGAAAATGATAAAAGTGAATAAGAATAATACCTATGTAGCTCACACCCTACGAAGTAGCCCCCAACACAATTAGATCCCGAATACCGTCAAATAAGGGAAAAAGTAAAACTGTCTATATTGCAGGTTGCTTAATCGTAAATACCGGCACAGAACATACGCACGTACATATGTATATAGATATTTAAGCATTTATATAAGTATACACATAAATGATCATTACGTACTAACATAATTCTAGAAGTACGTAAATATGGTTATCAAAAAAAATACTTATTTACATATTTTATTTTTAAGCCCATTTTTGTTACTCTAAGTTATATGATTTTCATTTTCTTTTTCTTTAATTTTTTGCATATATTTTCTGGCACCTTTCCAGGCGTTGCGATATGTTGTTAGAATAGATAACAAAAATACACGCATTTGCTTTTGTGACCGATTTTTTATCTTTCATGTATAAATTATTGACTACTCTCGCTTTCTACCTATTTAGTCACAATTGTGTTCAGTCTTTCTATGATAATTACAGGTATAAACAATTTGTCCGGACCTTCATATAAAAATAATGGTGGAAACATTTCTAAAAAATATGCATAAGTAATCCAATACATTTATAGACTACGCGAAGTTTTATGCGAACTATCGTTCGAAATTTAAAGGTTAATCAATACTTCCTTTGGTAAATGGAACTTAAGGCTTTTAAGTAGATACAAACGCATATTTTTTTAAAGAGCAAATAATAAATTCATTAATTTTTGTTCAATATACTCACGTCAATGGGATGCTCATCACCGCAAGCCCAGCGTTTCTGCGCAAATTGTGCAGCATATTCAGCAGCAGCCATGTCATGCATCGATGTTCCGGGCGGTTGAAATATAAAGCCGCCAGCTGCCTCTTCCTGCACGCGCGGTATACTTTGATCGCCGCGCCCATTACGATCATCGTTGCCACCCAATAACTTCATATGTTGTTGCTGGTGATGAGACTGCTGTTGTTGTTGTTGCAGTTGCAGTTGTGATTGCGGCGTTGCCGGCAGTGGCGGTGTTAGCAGAAAATTAGGTTGCGATTGCGTTTGTTGTTGTTGCTGCTGTTGCTGTTGATGCGGCAATAGTGGCGGGAAAGGATGATGAAAGCCACCACCGAATGGTGTATGCAGATTAGGATGATGATGTTGTTGTTGTTGCGGTGGTTGCTGTTGCTGTTGAAAGGATTGTTGCAGTAGGTGATGCTGATGGTGCGGATGATGATGGGGCGATAGCGTTGGCGGTGCAACCGTGGATATAGAAATCGTGGGCGTTGGTAACAGCTCTATTTTGACGGCTTTTACTTAACACAAACGCAAAGCAAAATCAAAATATGTGCAAAGGTGTTGATTTGCGATAGACGACTAGAATATTTGGTTATTTTATTTTTGATTTGCTCTTTACAAAGTGGCTTCTTTAACAGATTTTTTTTACACGGAATCAAAATATTTCAATGCTGTTATACTTGTATAACTGATGCTAATGACCTTATAAACTATTTTTTACACTTTCTCCACACATTTAATTGAAACGAAAATATTTATATTAAACGTTAGGGATACACTCTTTTATATCCGTGAAATTGCAACGTATACTTAAAGTTATTTCTTGAATTTTCTCGTGAAATTACAGCACACCGTAAAATACTTCGATATTAAGATTTATAATTTATAATTTACAAATGCTTGAAAAGCTTTAATACACCACTTATTTAAGTTTCACTTTTACGTTGCTTTATACAGAAGCGGTTGCTAAAATTGCCAATAACACTACACTTAATATATGTTTACAAGTGATCCGATTATATATATATATATATTTACACACAAATATTTTACAAATACTTTTTCACGATTTATACACAATTGAGATCCCTTTTTTATGTGACCGTAGACAATAACAAATAGCGACAAGACATGTACACTGCAATGAGAAGATAATAAGGAAGTTATATTAGTATTTTAATATATCATGTTATAAAAACCAAACTGTAATACAAATTGGCAAAGATATTTTTTTATGGAAATGGCTTCAGGTGTTAGATTTTGTTGAAAAACAATTCACTAAGCAAATATATAAATTATTGCAATAATAATTGATATTTAAAACACGGGAAACAGTTTCTCCCGGTTATTTTTAAAACCTTCAGCGCCTTTCATTTCCACCCATAATTAAATTCTGTTACAAAACTCCTAATCTAATCCACGGCTAATTATATGTATACCCTTTGAAATATAAACTTAATTTTTTTAATAAAATGGGTAAGGCTATATATTAAGATTTTCAGAATAAATATTGATACCGTTCTATGAATTGAATTTAAGAAATTTTTTCAAATAATGCGAGAAAATTATTCGATTAATCACTGTATAATTAGAAATTGCAAACAAAAAATATTAATATTTCATTAATTTCACGGAATAATAAAACGGCAAAGAAGAAGATTAATAAAGCTAAATAAAGGTATGCTACCATTGATGCATTAGATTCAAGAACTTTCAGAATATGGTATAGACAACAGTAATATTACACGTTTATATGTATGCAAGTATAATATGTATAAAGAAGTATGCACATTTATTCACTTATGTAGATATGTGCACATGTTTAACCTTAGAACCGTGAGTTGGGCACTCAGTGCCCAATCTCATTTTTGATATTGAATTTCTGGGGATTGGGCAGTCCAATTTAACCAAATTTCAACATAGTGATAAACTATAATATTAGTTATAAGTTGACAAAATTTTAAGTACATAGCTCTTATAATAAGAAAGTAACGGCATTTTATATGGTGAGTACGCTATACGTGACTTGGGGCACTCAGTGCCCATAGAATTTCTTCATATATTTTGTATGAAGAGGCGTAATTTTCTAACGATTTTGGTGATTATTGTGCATTTCTAATTAGTTTCGCGTAAAATTTTCGAGTAAACAGTTGATTTTTAGTTGTGACAAATATAATTTTTTTTGAAATGAGTGAGGAATTGGCGATTTATTTGGCCAACTTAGGTCGTGAATTGACGGAAGAAGAAGAGGAGAATATTTCAAATTATTTGAATGCTAATGATAGCGATGATGATGATGGTGGAAGTGAACCTATATTTGGGGGTGACCACGAATCGATACCCAGTGACCAATCGGACTTTGGAGATGATAATGCTGAGCCCATTAGAGAGCCACTGTTCGAAGAATATATCCAGGAGGAGGATGCTGTATATATGGACCCTGACGAAAGCAGATTTGATTTGTCAAATACAGCTATTGAGGGTAATCGTCGAGAAAAGTATTGTGGTCAGGGAAGGAACAATCAAACAAAATGGTGGTAAAAAACAAGCCAAACTGAAAAAACGGCGACCGGAATTGGCATTGGAAATGCATAGACAATCAACGTCACTATGCTCGGAAAGTTTCGGATCTAAAAGTAATGCCTTCATACGCGTTTTCACAGCGTCTCTTGTTGAAGGTATTGATATTGAGGAAAGCTAAAAGAGTAATACAGGCAAACATGCATCAAACAGTTCCAAAAAAATGAGATATTGGCAAGACACAAATGCGGAGGAATTATATGCTTTTATTGCAATAATTTTATATTCCGGTGCTGAGAAGGCAAACTTAGTTCATTCAAAAAAACTACAAGTCATACATGATTATAATGAGCACAAAGGTGGTGTTGATACTTTTGACAAAATGCTACGTGGATTCTCTGGCAAAAGCGCAAAATATTTTTGAAAGAACTCTCTATGGAGCTAGCGCAGAAGCAATTACAAAACCGATGCAAAACTAAAATTAATTATTCAACTAAAATTGCTTTGGACTTGATAAATTTCAAACGGGTTCCTGCAGTGACGAGCTCGCTTCCAACTGTATAGGTAGGCTTTCATAATTAATTTTAATTTAATTTTAATTCATTTGAAATATTTTTTACTATTTTCTTTTCTTGCCACCGATAAACAATTTGAAACGGCGGTGTGAAACCTGCAAATCTGCAAAGATCGGTAATAAAACAACAGCAGTTTGTGACCATTGCCTTGTTCCGACATACACCAAACACTATATAAGGACGTGTGAAAAGTGCTATTTTGCAAAATACAATGCCGAAGCCGATACGGACTCGGACAATGATGAAGATGTGGACAATACTCCAACAACATCTACAGCCAAAAAAATGCATCAAAGAGACAGCGAAGAATTTCACCCATTTGAGCAGTTCGAAATTAAAACTTTATTTGATTTTCATATTTTTCAATAAAAATACATTTGTTTATAATAATAAACACAAGTTTCAATAAATTATTTGCATAAACAAGCGAGATATTGACGTTTTTGTAAAAAAAACGTCTTAAAAGTCTAAATTTTCGAACAAAATACATTACTGGGCACTGAGTGCCCAAGTCACGAGATTAAGTTGTATAGCCATGTCACGGTTCTAAGGTTAAAGGTATATTTGCAAACACAGCAGTTAAGAAGACTACAGAAAAGTGCATTTCATCTTACAATAAAAAAAAAAAAACATTTAAATCGTAAAAATATATTAAAAAAAAAAGAGTTCTTATTACTTAAATAGAGTAAAGTTCATTATTCATTGAATAGGCTTGTTCCACAAAAAAATCCCTGCACGACGAATTTGCATTGTAATTGTACAAAAATTGAAACCAAAAGAAATGTACATTATATAAATTATATAAATATATTTATGAATGAGACGTATGGTGGGTCCGGCTTTTGTCTGCCCTTGATAACAAGTATTTCCATTATATTTTCTGTATGAATTTAAATAAATTACCATAAATCAAAATAGACATAACATAAGTACGTTATAAAGTTTCTCTCATTATTATTTTAATAGAACTTTTTACTATTTTCCACTATGTATTATTTTCCTTTATATAAAACGCCTTTCCTAATTTACAGTTCATTTACATAGAAAGCGAATTGATTAAAGCACCGTAAATTTTAAGAACGAAATGTGAAATGAAAGAAGTCAATGTACAAAAATAAAGAACTTGCTTGCATTATAAAAGTGCGAAAAGTACACGTACATGAAACATAGAAGAAACAAATTCGGAGAAAAACATGAAACATGGAAAAGATTCCAACAAAATCTTATAACTATACGAATATGCATATACAAAGCCAAAAGCAAAAACGCGAAGAATAGAGTAAAATAGCAGAAGGCTATTTGTTGAAAGGGCGAAAATACTCCTGCAGCAGCCGGCTTTAACACTGATATTACAGCGCTCGGTGAGCGCCACTAAAAATCAATCGAAGAAACTAAAGTCTATGAATACAGTTCCTACAACAGAAACACTAATAATATGCAATGCTTGTCGGTGCTGAGGCGGTTTCCTATCTTTTGTTATTGTATGCTTTTACCGTAGAGATGGAAAACGAGAGCTTCTGACCAAGGAAACAACGATTTAATACATGTATGTAGAAATCGAAGAAGCACAAAAGAGTAGTTATGTACGTATGAAAAAAACACAGAAGGGATAACGCTCTCTTAAAGCAGTAGAGAGGTGAAAGAATATAAAACGTTTGTATAACTTTGTAGAGCACTTATTCATTAATTTTAGTTCATTTACATTATTTTTTACTTATTCAATATTTAGACGATATTTATATATGCCGCTTGTATTGAATTTTTTACCTTATTTTTTCACATGCACGGCTCAACGCTCTTATTTGTTTGGTCAAAGGATTTCGGAAGGCATATGTATGAGTCTTTGCGAGTGTGTAGGTACATTTAAAATCATCCACTTCATAGGTAATCGGCCGTGTATTTCTGATGCTCGGTTCAACCGCGTGCTGTTTGCTCGTTATTTCGCAACTTGTAGTTACAAATATATACCCTTCAAATTTTTAAAATTCACACACAAAACTTTACACCACAAACGTACATACAATTTGCTTTCAATTTTACATATATATTTATATATATTTGTGTTTATTTTGATTTTTCATTTTTCGATACACAATTCATAACTCACAAGAAATACATTTGTTTGTTGATAAATTTGCACTTGTAAAAACCACACAAAATTACTGACGCTCGTTATTTTGGTTGCAGTCCGGGTACGGCAATGGCAAACAAGAACGAACGACTGACAATGCAGCAAAGCGGCGTTTTTTATCGGTTTAGTTTTTTTATTACTATTATACCATTTATTTATTTACACGTTTTATATCATACTCACATACGATACATAATAATACAATAATATCTGATATAAAAAACTATTGCGTTTATTCTTGATTTTTAGGCGTTTTTGCATTAATTACAAATTATTTACACAGGATGAAATTGAACTCGTCGCGAGAACACACACAAATTGTTTCTGTTTCACTCTGTCTTTGGAAGTGCGTTTCGTTGCGACAGCAGAAAAGCAATGTTGAGGTCGTGTTTCACTCATTCGTTGTTTTGTTCGCTCGTTTTTCCATTAACTAGCTTCGGCAATGATAATCCATTTCTCACTTTTATTGAAATTCCTTTTTGTGTGCTCAATTCTCTCCTTATTTTTGCATACACTTTTCGCATTATCCTCTACTCGCTCGAAACTACCCAACACTGGCATATATTAAAATCAATTCTAGTTATTAGTTGAAAGACTTACTTATTTTAGCTGGCCCATAAAACACTCAGTATTAAAAAAAAATCATCAAATAAATGATATTTAATTTTTTTATGTATATCTGTATTTTGAGATAGGTAGGAATAGTTTGAGAATTTTAATATACTCGCCCATTTCAATGCGGATTGTTAGCGTCTTCTTCTATGTCATTCTTCTTTGCTCAATTTATTCTTTGGTTATCGAAATACACTCAATCTTCTCTTTAGCCCTTTCTTGAATACTTCGCTTTTAATATTTATTTTTGTTGTTGCAAAGCGTACACAACACTAATAAAAGAGCGCACATGAGACAGGCACAACAAACATAAACTTTGCCAAACACCGACAAAATTGAAAACAAAAAACAAAAATATATGCACAAGAAAGAGGCACACACAAAGAGGAAGTTATAAAATTTTAGCGTTTAAAAATAAAAATAATATTTTTTTACAAATAAAATTGCAGTTTCATGAAAATAATAAAAAATATGTACATATCTGTATATTCATAATAGTTAAAGAGATACTTATGTACTGTATATTTTTTGCACATTTTACAGAATCTTATCATTTTTATATTGTTATATTTATTTTTGCTGAATTCCCCTCATATTATTTATTTACATAATATCTATATACTGTATATATACTTATCTTCATACATATAATTTAGAGGTTTACAGTATAAGTTTATTTGAAAAAAAATTTTAGTTCAAATATATTTTGTTTTGCAATTATACATACCATTTAGTTCAGCTCGCCTTCCAATTCATGTGTTTTTCATTGATGTTTATTGCTTGATAGAACTATTGCTGGAACATACAGGTGACACGAGATAACACTGATTGAATTAGTTACACACTTGTTTGAAGTTTAATTGGTTTTGAATATTTGAAAACACACTTTTTTCACTTTACTCCACAGGAAGGTTTTTAAACTAATCCTCTTTTTTATACTGTATTATACGATCATATAGATATGTACTTTGTATTTTGTGGATGTGAACGAAAATGTCCAGTTTTGCTCCTGATAATTGCTTTGACTTGTATTTAACTTCTCACTTACTTCGTTTTTAGAAGTTCTGGCTTTTACAACTTTGTAAATATTCTTGTAGAACTTGAACAAACCACTTCACCACACTTCTCAAAATCAATTTCGATATATTACATTGCCTTTAAATATAATTATGTTCGGCGTTATAGATATGGTCTTTTCTTATAATTTAGTTCTTATTGATATTTGCAAAGAAACGCGACAGCGAGAGCGACAGCAACAACACATTGCTTGCTGCTAGCACTGAGTATACAACACACAACACTCAAGACGTACAGAAAATTACAAATTCACAGTTTTTTGTACAGAATCATATACAATTTGTACAAAATATTTAATTACTTTATCAGTGAATAGTGAAATATTTGCAAGAATACACAATATTAATACTCTACTATACAAGAATACAAGAATTTTCCGCAGCGGCGTGAAAAGTTCTACTCGTGTTGCGAAAATTCTTTATTACTCAAATTGCAAACACTCTGTGTTTCTTTGTTTGGTAAAGCTGCCATCTATTTGCAATTCATATAATGTTAATATTAAGCACTGTAAATATTGCCAGATTTGTAAAGCCATTTGGTAAATGAAAATGAAATATTCTTAAATAAATCTGAAAGTGCTGAAGTGTTTATTTTAATAGTCCATATTTTTTAATGTTGCGGTCAAAACTTCATTTATTAAAAAACTATATATGTAGATACATTCTTACATAAGACTAAGTTTTGATGAAGAAATTTTAATATACAAAATTGTCACACTTGAAAACGATCAAATCTCAAACTTCAATAATTCTCCTCAAAACTTAATAACAACTTTACACAAATAGTAGCAAAATAAAAATTCAAAGATATTTTAATAACAGCATTTGGCTTATTAATTTTTTTTACAAATTACCACGCATAAATGGAAAAATCGAATGGTACAGTTTATGAAAAGTATTCCTATAAAAAGTATATACAGAAGTTTCTTTATACTATTTGTTTAACATTTACATCTACATCCCCACTCCCACGTGGATATTCTTCTGATGTATCTTCTATTTTCTGCGTAGTTTTATTTTCGCTCTTAGGACGCCCTCTTGGTTTTCCCGTTGGTTTGTAGGGAATTCCACCTTTACTTGGTCTTCCACGTTTCTTCATTGGTTGATTATCGTTACTTTGATTTACTTGTACTATAGCGTTTGTTCTTGATTCTAATTTCTTTGGGCGCCCTTGACCTCGACCAGTCCGCACAATATTTAAATTTACAGCGCCTGTAGACGGTCTTCCAACTGGCCGACGTTCTTCAAATTCTGGTTTTTCATCACAATATGCTGCAAAAAGAGAAATAAATTACTTTATATACGAATATATTGGGGTTTAATATCAGTTCTTACAATTCTCACTGTCGCTACATGGTTTCTCCTTTCTCGGACGACCACGTCGTTCAACTCTACCGACTGACTTTAATTGGTGACTTTGAAAAGGTTTTTTTACAACTTTGCTACTCGCGACAATACCATGCAATTCTGTTGATAGATTTGGCACTTTTGGCCGCCCACGTCCTTTCCCAGTTGCAACGATTGGATGTGTAATTTTCAGTTTACCAAGTTTACGCGGTCTTCCTCGACGTGGCGCCATCTTGTCAATAAGATTGCCCGTATTATTGTCGGAATTTAACAAGTTGTTTTGTTGATTTTTGGCAGAACTCCTTTGCATATTGTTTGACTGAACCAAATGTATTGAATAATAATTGCAAACTTGATTTAGTTAAAAACGTTTCAAATAAACATTTTATTTATTTTAACATGAATAAATATTAAGAAACGTAAATCTTATTTTATGCGAAGCACAATTATTTTGTCGGTTATTTATCAATCATATGCTCACACTTTGGATAGTGATGCCACGGTTTAAAGAAACGTTTTCTAAAAAAAGTTGTTTACAAAATTCGTTCGTAACCAAAGTTAATACAGTTTGTAACCAATTTTTTACTTTTAATAAAAATATTGAAAAATTTCAACTAAATTTTGGTTGCACATTGAAAGTTTATTTAAAAACGTTTACATAACACAATTAAAAACCAATGTATTTTGTTTATTAAAATATGGAAATATAATCAGTTACACACAAAGTTTTAAGTGTTCCGGGATTAAACAATATGAATAAATTTAAAAACGCGTTAATACAGATAAGGATCAGTCTCTTGTTTCTAAATAATGCTTTATATTGGTGATGTATCCAACTACAATGTACAATTTATATTAATGTAAAATAATGCAAAATTGCATTTTATATGTATTTAATTTTATAATGGTTATACATTAATGCATTTTCTCAAGTAAACTAACCCATATAACCATACATAATTTTGTCAAAATAAGATGTGTGCTAAACTAACCCCAAAAACCATTAATTTTTCACAAATTCCCACTATACTGATTCATAAGAATTTGTTTAATACAATTTTTCCCAACGACTAACATGTAAAAATACTTGCCGATAACTGTACTCAAAAAATTACAAATCAAACTTATTACTATTGTTATTCTTGTTTAATAAATGCATATGAAGAGATGTATATTATTTTTGTTTGTATGTGTGTAATGATCTGCTTAATGTAACTACCGAAACTTTTGTGTTTCCTGCAATTTTAATCTACGATTCGCCGTACCGGCTTTAAGCGGCAGATTCTTCACCGTCTGCTAAATCATCCTCTTCGTTGCTGTTTGCACCCGTGTCTTCTTCAGTATCATCTTTGTTTTTGGATTTCTTGTGATCATCTTCTGACGACTCCATATCATCATCGTCATCTTTGTCTTGTGAATCATCCGCGGAATCAACTTCTTTTGCTGGTTTACGACCCGGTCTTCCTGGAGTGGATTTTTTAGAGCCTGCGGGTCGACCACGTTTTTTCGGCACTCCCCCATTAGCGGCAGCCGTTGCTGGCCGTTTTGCAGCAACTGCTGCTACCTTTTTTCCACGACCTCGTCCAGTAACAGCGCGTTTATCATCTCCAGATTCTATTTATAAAAATGTTTAAATGGCAAATATCATAAAAAACAATTTGATATTTTAAATTTTATAGTAAAACACATACCATCATCCTCATCCTCACTCACGGCCTTTTTTGGTCTACCAACTTTCTTTGGTGACTTTGGCTTACGACCGGGTTTTTTGCCGCTGCGTTTGTAGTCACTCTGCTCATCCTCTTCATCGTCTTCTTCGGCAACATCTTCATCTTCTTCCTCTGAAGCTTGTGGTTGCTTCTTTGGACGACCACGACCTTTTCCTGGTGCACTTCCCACAGACTTCGGTGGACGACCACGACCGCCATTAGCGGCTACCGGCGCTTCATCTTCGGAAACCGGTTCAGCGACGCTCTTTTTGCCGCTCGAATTTTTAGCCGGTCTACCACGGCCGCGACCAGTTGGCGCCTTCTTCACCTTATCTGGATTGGAGGGACGACCGCGTTTCTTCGGAATGGTAGTACTGCTATTATTTCCAGTTGAAACAATTGCACCTTCATCTTCACTTTCTACTTCATCATGGACGCGCTTCTTTACATCTTCCATTTTTTCGATATAATTTGCGTTCTCTCCTTTTGTTCTATTCGCCTTACAACCGCCGCCGTTCAAATGTGTATGTATGCGTGCGTGACTGATTTTTCAATGCAAATACTTGCTCTCAAAAATGTTTTATTAAGCCAGCTATATAACATATAATTAAATAATTGCACAAAACTACCGATAATAGTTAATTTACACAAGCCAGTATACAATTTAAATTTGCTCTTTTTGTGTTTCGGGCAATTTTCGATTAATTAATAGATCACACGAAGCTTGGCGTCGGTTCTATTTGTTACCTTTTTCAAAATGAGCACAGAAAGAAAACTACAAAGAAAAAGGGATGGCGTCAGGGTTCACTAAGTAATGCGCAAAAATGAAAACGGAGCAGAAAAAGGTTTTTGCTGAAAATGTTGCAAATAAAACTTTTATTTAAAAAAATTGTAAATTTTTCCAATTTATGTTCCGTAGTTATTTTTAAAGATTTTAAAATTAATTATATTTCTAAAGAGTAAAACAATGTAAAATTATATATTTTTGGTTGCAACCCTTTTATATATTGGTACTCGTGTTGCAATTTTTTGCATGGCGAGGAATACGGTTAGTTTAAAAATATTAGCAAAGTGCTGCCCATCTGAGCTTGGCTTGCTTAACTCTTGTGTCGCATATGAATTTAGTTTGTAGAATAATAAATATTATATTAAAATGTATGAAATTCTTCACTGGCATATTGCAAAAGTACATGAATTAAATTAACAACATGTTTAACTTAGGATTCTAACTTTTACTCAATTTTGGAGTTCAGATATAGATGGCGCTGTTAACAGGTAAGTGGGGTATTTTTGATTATCGCGGTTTTCTTTGAAATAATTTTATATTTTTTATAAATGAATGTAAACTATTGAAAGTGGATATGTGGCTATTAGAAAAAGTTTTAATATTTAAGTTGAAAGCTGGTATGGAAATGAGATTCTGCGAAGAAGTATTTATGTTCAAATCTACCAAATACAATATGGCGGCTTTAACTTGTGCACAGATGGAAAGAAATAATGGCTAATTTGAATCCATTTTTTTAATAGTCTGTTTTTTTAACCAAAAATTTTTAGAAAAATTCTTTATTATCTTTGCTTCAATATCCTAAAGCGAGTAATTAAACACAAATTCTTTGTTTTTATTATATATGTACGATTTATTTTTTCGACATTGCGTTTTATATTATTTTTTACTAGTTTTCTAGATTTCTTGGAAAGAAAATTACATTTACATATATGCATTTATTTTTAATTGAAGTTTGTATTTGTCGTTTGCTTTTTATAGACTTTAAAAGTGTTACTTTACTAAAAAAATAATAAGAATGATATTTATAATATACATATGTTTGTAGTGATAAGAGCATAACAAATTATTAATTTATGTTTTTAAGTATTTTTTCTTTTATACAAATATGTATTTAGGTTTATATTTCCCCTGGTTTATTGGTGTAGTATTATATTAATTTCGCTTTTTAGTTTTTTGCCTATAATTCGTTCTTTTCTTCTAATTCTATATCTTCGTACATACATTTTTCGTTCCAATGGCAAATCAGTCAGAAATATATTTATATACATTTATGCGAGTTCTAACGTGTGTGGTGATTTTAAATTAGCATTAATGTTTGTAACATTTGTAATTTATGTAATTTTTATCTAACATATTTTATAAAGCATAAATAAAATGGAAAATTAAAGCATTAAAAAAAGAAATTATGTGAAGATTTGTAAGTAACATGGAAAACGCAGTTTGGAAACAAAAATTGCATGAAGATTGTTTGAACTAAGTTCTAAGAAATGGCGATTAAAAGTATTATGGCGAAATAAAAAATTTTACAAATATATACAAATAAAATATAGATAAAAAATATTTATTGAAGTAAAGGCTATAAAAAAGATATACAAGTAATTTCGATATTTACCAGCCTAACTTCATGAAGGATATCTCGTTAAGGATACTATCGGAGCACGTATGCACCAGATGAACCAAGTATGCAAAATACTTGTGAAGTAAAAATTTATTTCCGCCAAAACTTTAGAATAACAAACGACAATAAAGTGCCAAAAGTATGAATAATTGAAAAATATAAACCGATGACTCTGGTGAAACAAGCTTCTGAAACGGTTGGATTCAATGCTGGGTTTGCGTTATCTCCCTGCTTTCTTACTTCGTTTATAGTACATATTTTCATTACAAAACATTTAAAGAGAAGTTTCCAATATAAAAAAACATATATTAAAAATAAGTAATATTTTGTTTAACCGAAATTGACAGTTTTGAGTGTCGAATATGAAATGAAATAAACAAAATTGGAATATCCAACAGTTAGTTCAGAATGATAAAGTAAAGTGAAAAAATATAATTTTGTAGATTCTATGTTTAGGAGTATAAGTGTTAATATTAATCAATAGTTTAAGAAAATGGTTCAAGAACTACCTTTTCATAATGAAATTTACAAATTTTGTTATATTAAATTATTTTGATTGAAACTGAATAGAAGCCAACAGAAAATACAAGTTTTATAAAAACAAAAATATGAATATATAACATTTTTAATATTTTCACATTCATTCTTTCTTTATGAAATATTTTATTTTTCTTTAAACAATTTTTTTTGTTAAAACACATTCAACAGAAATTTAATAATGAGTAAAATTATATGTAAATATAATTGTCTTTGCATTAGTTTGACACACCTGCGTTTAGTTCATACAGTTGTACCAATTTTTTTAGTGCACTTCAGATGACAAGCGTAAGTAAACATTTTCTTAACCATATTGTTAACATAGCAATAGGTTTTCAACTTATAAACGACCACTCTCTGTATTAATTGGAATCATTGAACGAATTTATAATGAGTTTTTACTAACGTTAAGTATGCAATGCCAAAAACGTAAACCCGTAGTAGGAAATGTATTAATTATATTGTATGCAGTTGAAGCTCGTACTTTTAAGAGGCTTGGATAGCAAACATAACGATAACTTTTTCAGATCTCACCTATTTTTCACAAACATATTCAGCATTATAAAAGTCACATAAATTAATTGTTTGCATTACCAGCGTACAATTTGTATAAATTCCTTTACATTTAAACTGAATTTTAGAATTAAAATGAAATGATTTTTAATAGAAAATACGCAGTTACAATATTATAGAGAACCTAATAAAGTATAAAAAAATTGCATTTAAATTTACACAGTTGCTAGATAAACGTTAATTTGCCCTCCCTGGTTTCCTGAATTATAATTTATCTGCTGTTTTATATAGCAATTCTGTTGATTTTATTTAATAGGCTTTATTTTTCTATTTTTATTATTTGTATTCATTAATTGATTTCTTTATTAGCTCTGCACACTGTTTTCCATTTATATATGCTTGCTTTTTGGTTTTCAGGGCTATAAAAGTAGTTTTATGTGCTGCTGTTGTATGTGTGCGCGAATTGTGTACTTGTTACATACATTATTCATTGACAATCGAAATCATTAATAACTGTTGTAATATGTATGAATATTAAAGTATATATGTACTCGCATATAATAAATTAATAATTTCAAACAAAATTAATTAATTGTCTAAGTTTTGTATGCGCTCCGCATTTTCACTCAAACAATCTTAAAACCCTTTTTTGTTTGATTTCATTGATTTCAAACGCTAATTTATTTTACACATATTAAATTCTGAGGTGTGAGTTTTTGCATTTGTTTTTGTTTTACTGCAGTTTTCTGTATGTATGTATTAACAATTCTTATTAACTATATATGTATATATAAAGTATGTATGTATTTATATAAAGAATATATTTATAAAATTAAATTAATAATAATATTTAATAATAATAATAATAATAATAATAATAGTAGTAATAATAATATTACTTCAATTTCCATTCAATAGCATACAGAAGTTGTTAATATAATTTATTAATTTTTTTTTGCAGTTTTTATTGGTGGTTGTGATTACACATATACATACATTGATTTTATTTTAACTTGCTTAAACAACTATTTATGTATTAATATATATATTTTTTTAATTTCTTCAATTTATTTATATTTAAAATTTTAGGCAAAGTCATTAAATAACTCGATAAGACCCTCCGTTTGGTCCAGTGAGAAGTTGTAGTCGACATCGAGCGGTGGTTCGATGGGTAGGAACGGTGGCAGATCATCAAAGTCTATATGGTGTTTGTGATTGGACAGGCACACAGGCAGAAAATTATATGAAAGTACGAAAAAGAAGAATATGTTCTTTAATATGTTGGACAATATATTTTCTATGTAAGTTAATTGCAACTGTTAAATGATTAATCAACTAATTAATTTCTTAATTATTAATTAATATTTTTTAAATATAATATATAAAATGATGAAATGAAAATATAAAATTTAGTTTGTTATTTCTTAATTATTAATTAATATTTTTTAAATATAATATATAAAATAATAAAATGAAAATATAAAATTTAGTTTGTTAGAAGTTTAGTAAAATTATTATAATTACAATTTTTTAAATTTTTAATACGTATTAGGTTACTTTAAAAATAATGTGACCGATTGTTAAAGTTTCTTAAATATTTACATACTTTTATGTTAATAATGTATAACGCTTAAGAATAAATAAAACAAAAAACGATTTCCTACGAAATGAAAAAAAAAATAATAATTGAGGTTAAAAATTAGTGGATTTCATAAATTACTATACTAAACACCAGCTGTTCCTGCTTATCATTTTTATTTAATAATTTTTTAATGTTTTGAAATTCACGCCAGAGCTGAATCTCATGGTGCTACAAAATTTCAAATACAATACGTTTACCTTGTCATGGTATGCAATGCAGAACCACGAGAATTCAGTTCCAAAATGAATTTGTTTACGAATATTTTGCAATTATTGGATTGATAACTTTAACGTGAGTTTTGAAAAATAATTGCTTTGATGATTTAACACTTATTTTCCAGATTATACAGTTTTCTATATTTTATTTTGTTTTACTTTTTTATTGTTTTTAATAAATAATTTTATAGTAAAATATGTATTTCAAAGTTCTAAAATAATTGAACATAAGAGTGTAGATTTTTAAGAACTGAAGAAGTTAAAAAAATAACACCTACTTTCTTAAAAATCAAACAAAGGCAAATATACATATACAGAAATTTAAATATTACTTTTCATACGAAAAAAGGAAAATTCATCAAAATAAAACAGTTACAAAATCGAGACGCAAGGCCGACTATAGGCTAGTGAAAGATGCAGAGTTGGTCTTAAGCCAATAGCGTGTAACTTATTAGTTGTATACACATATCGAAAGGCGTTGGTTACATTTATTTTTTCTAGACCTTATTTATTAGCAATTTATCTAATACACATGCTAACGGACGCGTATGTTTAACAACAATTGAAGATATTTTAAATATTTATTGATTTTTAAGATATTTCGCTTGTAATTTTTCGGAATCATTGTTAACTATAGAATTGTATATTTCAAATTGAGGACTGAATTCTCGGTCTGTGCTTTTAAAATAAATAAAAAATAAAAATTAAAAAATTTAATAAAAAGTAAAGCTATAGTAAATAACAAAATATAACGAAAAATAATTCTCTGAATATGACACCAAATTAATCACTTTTATTTTACATATATATATTTATGTTTTATATTCCAAATTTATTAATGTGTTTATGTATGTATGTATGTAGGTGGTATGAAAACAAAAAAAAACTATTTTGAATGCTAATGTTTAATGTGAGTTTTTGTTGTAAGTGTACGCAAGTTTTGTGTAGCTTAAAATGTTATTATCTAGTACAACCGAAGCAGGAAATTTTCCGCTACAATGTATTATCGTTGTATTAATTTTTTGTTTTCGTTATATTTACAGTTGTATTTTTAGTTAATTTTATTATTAATTTATTATATAAAATGTAGGTAAATTTTGCTTGTTTTTACATTGGTTGCTGTCATACGTAGCAAATCCTTTTATTTTTGTATTTCAATCGATGGAACGTAAATTTCAGGCTCGTTGTTGAACTTTGAAAAGCGCTCAGCAAGAACTCAGACTGTGATGCGAAATGACATCTGATGGTGAAACGCAAATCACAGCCAGAGCTCCCGTCAAGAGTTTTTCTCGTTAAATGATGAATGACGCTGATTATATGTATGCAGGCGAAGTTTATGTAGTGCAGTTAAAGAGCGGTAAGAAACTCATATTTTCGATAAATAGAGATTATTTATATACCACATTTATAAATTTTGCGTTTGTTATTATTATTGTAATAAATAGAGCGTGTTAGTATGTATGTGTGAGAGAGAATATAATTTAAGGATTAACAATTAAATACCAAATAAAAGTCAACCAAATTTAAATCTACTTTAAATCGATAATGTTTTGAAAACCTCCCGCAAATTCATTTGTTATTTATAAATATTGCAAACAATAGAAAAACTACAGCCACAACTTAAAAAACAAAAGCAAACAACAATTACAACAACTACATGATAATTTAAGACTATGAAAAAGCGAAATTTTTGCTTACAGTTCTGCACGCCTGACAATGGCGGTGGACTCAATAGGTTCAATGAATTCGAAATGAGTGCGTTCCGGACGCCTGCTCCGCCATTCGAATCGACCATGTGCGCCAAATGTGAGTCCAAGCGGCCGATATCGCCACCATCGCTAGAGGAATGCCGACTGTTGTTTACCGCGCTACCGGCACCAAACATAGAGGGCGTATGCGTAATTGATGACGACACCGCTGACGATGTAACTGCAGCGGTTTCATCGGCACCTCCACGACTATTCACTGATGATGACACCGTTTCTGAAGGCCGCATAACCGTGTTTGCTGTCGCTGCGGCCGTAGCCGTCGTCGCTACAGCCACTGCTGCTTCCGCTGCTGTTTTATGCTCCTCAATTGCACTATTCACCATGGATACATCGGTTTTAAGACCTGCCTTCCTATTGTTACTACAACTATTAAGCGTATGGTTTGTTGAATCACTACTCTGTTGCTGTTGCTGTTGCCTTTGACTACCGGCACCACCGTACGCTGTGGTCACCTTACGTTTGCCAAACATCTCACAATCGAAATCTTGCTCGTAAATGCGTTCAGCTTCGGCTTGCGTCAACACGGGCCGCGTTAGAGTCGGTTGCATATTGTAGTCGTTGCCATCATGCGCAACCGCATGGCTGCTGGACTGTTGCTGCGGCTGTTGTGTATGATAGTTGCCAACGATATCACAATTATAATCGGTTGCTCCATCGACACCAGCACCATTGGCCGGACCAGCAGCGTTTTGACGTGCGGCATCCTCAATCGATTTATTGAGATTTCGTTGTGCTGAACGTACGACGGGTGCGGCACTGTCCGGATATGTATTGCCCGTGGACGTGGATGTTGAAACGTTGGACGCAGAGAGCGGTGGTAGACCTGTGAAAAATTAACACGGTGTTTAGAAATACAAACAATTAGTATGTATAATGGTGAGTTAGTTACCTAGGCGCATTCGTTTGTCGTCATCGAGACTTGGTGTCAACCGGCTGATATCATTAAATAGCGGATCGTTGAATTGATGCGGCTGTTGACGGTATGGCGGGGCGGCAGGTGATGAGAATGTTGGCGAATTTTCGGGTGAATTGTCGTGACATAGGAATACGTTAATTTCGCCATTATTCTCGGCCTTAACGTAGATCTCACGTGGGCAAAGTGTGTCAGGTAACTGTAAAAAGAGAGAATTATCGATAAATACATTAACAAAAGACGTTAAAATTGTAATCAAATTTTAAATAAGTTTAAATATTTTTATTGAAGCAGGCAGCAATTTCCAGTGATTTATTTCCCATACCACAGTTCGCAACAAAGTGACGGCTACGAAAATATTCGGTGCTATATCAAGTCTACACGCGCGAATTTTAGCACGCTGCAAACGACTACTTGAATGCGGACATTTGCTGCGCTGTTTCCTAAGAATATATTGACTGTCTGGTTTAGCACATATATACACATTTCTATATGTCTATAATTTTAGCCGAATGAAAGGCCGATCGACGTTCTACGTTCGACAAGCGACGTGCATCTACAGTGGCGTAGTATTTCTAATTGAAATTAGAGGGGGTTATGCTATGCTTTAGATTCAAAAATTTAAATAGAGAAATTGATAAATATCAGAAATTTTCATTACATAAAAATGAGGAACAAAGTGATATTTCTGTATTATGCACCCGATATATTAGTATTAAACAGACAAAATGACCCAAGTCGAAATACGCTTTTTAGCCAAATTCATACAATTGGAACATTTATGTATATACATACATAGATTGTTATGTGTGGGTACCAACGTGTTGGTATATTTTTAGAAATGATTGCTGTTTTTTCATTGCGCTAAAGCGACTAATTCTCGCTGCCGGCAAGAGACGCTGTCCGTTCGTGTTGATTTTATTTCATTTCATTTGTGGTACGATTTGTACTTTTGGCCGCCATTTCTGTATATCTCTGAATATGTTACAATAACTCGTGTGTCTCACGAGTTTCCTACACTAGTACACTAGTGGCTGAGATTGGATTTTTTTTGTAGTATGTCTGCGCGTTGTGAAGCAACTTAATCGAGGAAAACTTTTACTTCGAATTCAACAACTTTTAATTTCTTTTAATATGTATATAGTAAGACACACACTTGAATGTTTTGCCATCCGAAAATCACGCCGCTAATGAAATTCAAATTGATTTTGTTTCAGGTGATCGTATCGTTTCGGTCGTATTTGAATATTAAAACTCCTATAAATAGCACAAGCGAATCAACGAAAGGTATGCAGACAATAATGTCGTGCAGCAAAATGTGTCGCTCTCACTTTTTAAGCAAATAAATAAATTAACTAAATATACGTGTATGCATGAGCGACAATCGGAACACAATTTGGCAAAATTATTGAAATCTACATTTTCATTTCAGTATTAATTAAATTTAATTTTCAGAAGGATTTAAAAATTTTGAGTATTTAAAAAAAATAAATTTATAAAATTAGAAAGAAATTAAACTTTTTAAGAAAAAAAAAAAAACGTGAACGCCAGTGCGTTTGAGTAACTAATAGAGTTTATACATATATTCTATAATTTGACCTCTAACGTCATCAAAAAGTAGTAACAAAGTTTAAAATATAAATTCTCGCTGTCTGCATTAAATTCGCTTTGGAAGTTAAGCAAAATCAAATAGGTTATAGTAAATATTATTATCTTAACAAAAATAATTTTATCTGGCGTACCGGGCGTATAAGTAACTTTTAATTATAGTTAATAAAATTAATTTCATTATTACCACAATATTTTTAAATAATTTTCCTCAAGGTATTACAGTTATTTGTGTTCTTTGTATCTCGGGTATTTTTTTTTTACAATTTATTATTTTTATAACATTTTAAGGCCTCTACTAATGCAAACACTTACCACAAGTTTGGCTTCTGGTGGCGCTTTAATGACAATTATTATCTGATCTTTAAACAGATCGACACTCTTCAAATCGGTATGCGTCACATAGGCCAGTTGATTGTTATTCGAAATCTCACTACTCAGTTCTTCGCGTATCTGATCAATCAGCGTATTCAACTGATTCTCCTTTTGCTCGAGTCTTTCATTCTCCAATTGCATGTCACGCGTACGATCCGAACTCACCAGCGAGTTGCCACACTTCCATTGTATGTTATTTTTCGACTTTTTCTCCAGTATGCCAATACCCTCTAGCACATTCGTAATGTCGTAGATGCGACGCTTTTGTACCAACAATTTGGCTGACGCATCATTGAGGTCAACAACGCCATCGGGTGAGCCTTGCAGTAAATCGACGAATTTTTTCGTTAATATACCCAGAGAGGTGTCGGCACGATTGCCTTCAGGTGTGCGCTTCGAGGCGGGTAATGAAGTGGCGGATGAGGGTGTGCCCGATTTGTATGCAATTGACGATGAGGTCGACGAGGCAGACGATGGCGGGCGTTGTGGTTGCGGTGAGGGCGCAGCGAATTGTAACGTTGAACCTGTCCCCGACAGTGCAACGCGTTGCGTTTGGGAGTTGGTGCGCACCAACACTTGTTGTTTGGTGGATTTATGTTGGAATTGTTGTGAGCGCGGCGGTTGCTGTTGCACCACCACCACATTGCTGGAAAACTCATCGGACGCGTATTGATGTTTGGCTTGTTTCTTGGGATGGCTGCTTTGTTCCGAAATAGGTGTGGGATTACGTCGTTTCACTTGCTACACACGCAACGGAAAAATAAAATACATGCATAAGTAAATTAATATAACTATATACTATATGTATGTATGTATGTATGTGGACCGTATGGAGGCACACACTCACTTTGTAGTACTCCGTTATGTGTGGCGTGGAATCAGATGGATTCCTGCTCGCCACCGTGGATGTGTATTTGCCGGTGAAATGAGTTGTCGCCGTTGTTGCTGATGACGAGGCTGACGACGATGTCGACGGTGTCTGCTTAATCGTCACACCATAGCCATGATCCAGCAGATGCGTTGCTGTATGCGCTGACGCTGCACTGCTAATCACTTGTGTCTTTTGTTGCCGCTGATGGTGTTCACCGCCCTGCATCATAATGGATACAGGTGATGACGAGCCGGAGGATGAGGACGCCACAAATGCCGTATTGGAATTCCGTTTCGTGTTGCCACTTTTGCCACTGGTGCTGACCATGTCGTAGGAGAGTTGCCGC
>CM062649.1:2569471-2672500 GCA_031772095.1 Zeugodacus tau | reverse complement strand
GATTTAGTACTTTCTGGTTCCGTGGTTTCTTGCTATTCCTTTGAGTTCTTTTAGTTATACTAGTTGTTTTGTGGTTGTTGTTGCTGTTGTTGCAGTTGATAACTTTTTTATTGTACTTAAAATTTTCTTATTCTCTAAATTAGCACCTAAGGATTCTTTTCATCTGAAATTAAAGAAATGAAAAATGTGAGCATTAGTAACGATATATAATGAAATACGAAGATATAGTGGTTTTGTGCGCAATGTTCAGAGAAGATAAATGACTCAAACACAAACATCATAACAAATATGAGTAATAAATTTCGAGAACCATTACATTGGTTATTTAAAATTAATGGAATGAATTCCAGCAGTTATCATACGTATGATTCACCAATTCATACCAGCCGTACTGCAGGGACTCAATATAATCTTACATCTTTTACGCATGTAGTTACATCTATACACACAGTATATATGTATATGTGTGTTCGTTTTAACGCGATTATTATTTAAATGCCAAATGGCAATTAACATGAGAACAATTCTTTATTTTACGTTTGGTGTTGAGGCCAACATACAGATGTACAAACATACATATGTGGTCACATATTATACATAAATTTTTAAATAAAATGTTGTTATTCAATAGCTACTTTTGTGCGTGACGAGTTTTCATTGCCCGCTCGCTATTAATTACTTCTACATATATATATGTATTCCAATTTCCAATTGTATTTGCATGTCGAAATCTGCAATATTTGTTTATGATTTTGCAATGAAACACAAGAAAGACGCCATAATATGGTATATAAAAAATATAGTAGTGACAACAACAACGTTATTTTAACGAACTACCAAAAGCAAGCTGTGCTCATAAAATCAAAAGGCAAGAGGAAGTGGAGACAAATAACAAAAACAAAAATCAAATAACAAACACAAGAAAAGGCAGAACGCAAAAGTCACTAGACTACGACTAGAAGTCAGCAGTTATTGGTTTTAAAATATTACACTACTACTCCACTTTATGTGTAGCAGAGGTCAGCCAACTCGGGCAGTCAGTTAGTTAAGACAATGGGGAGTGAGTAATGCATGAGCACATATGAGTGAATGTATGTATGTATGTACATTTGTATATGTATATGGACACGCAGGCTTGTACCATTAGATTGGTGAGTCGCTAGGCGAAGGTGGAGTTGGCGGGCAACAGCTAAGCGCTATCGTTCGCATGTTAATTAACAGGAAGGAAAGTATGAAATTTAGTCTTCGTTATGCCCTTTGTAGATATAAAGAATATGCAGAAATTGCTAATTTAAAAATAAAAAAATTAAATAAAAAAAAAATCTAAAAAAATAAAATAATAATTAAATAAAATTTATGTGGACATTTGATTTGTATACAGTTTGTGGCGTGGAAGCAACCAACAGTTGCTTGAATGCTTTGAGTGGGAAATCATGAAAAAATATCACTGTATAATTGAAAACTAGTTGGATGGAAAAACTGCTTTTCGCATTATGTTGATTAATTAATAGCTGTGTTTAACTATCTAGCAGCAAACTAGAGCTAGAGTTGAAAAGTTTAGCAAAAATCCCAAAATTTATTGTGTTCTAGTTTTTTTGTGCGCCTTTTAGTTAGCTTAACCTTAATATTATGCTATGTTCTATGAAAGAAACCCAGCTTGTTGCTTAGAATATTACTTAAATATATATAAATTTGTTTATATCACAAAATATGAAATAAAATTAAAAATGTGTGTCGACAAAGTCAGCGCACATAAAAGATTCAGTTCTACAAACAAAGCAAAAAAAACGCCAGCGACCTCATTCCCAAAGCACAAACGTCTTACTATTCCACAACTCACCAATTTCCTATTTTTTATTTTTTTTATTAATTTCTGTTTGATTTTAGTTTTTATACAATTCCCAGGTGCTATTCAATTCCCAATGTACGGTATGTTTCTACGTTTGTGTGTACACCTAGGCATATTTATTTACGCGCATTTGTCACTTCAGCTTGACTTTGAATATAACGTTACTTTTTATAAAACGCTAGTTTTTGTTGTACATACTTTTTTCCTATTTTTTGTTCTTATTGTCTTTCATATTTTTCTACGCTCCTCACCAACTATTTATTAGCATATTTTTCTAGAATTCGAGTTTATTGACATCTTGCTGAGCAAACAAGTAGAAGAAGAAGCATAAATGCCGAAGTGGTAGGAATTTAAAAAATAGTTGTTGCTTTGAAAGCAAGCGTAGCTTAAGCTTAATGGCATTGGTTAGACACAAAAAATGCTGAACTCAGTAAATTAGTAATGCTCAAGCTTTAACCAAAAAAAATGTTTAAATTTAATAAATATTTAGTGTATAGTGTGCGACAGGAAGAACGTTGAAAATAGTCGTAACGTTAGCGTAGAATGACGTGAATATTGTATTGTTCGTTGTATATACATACATATATTCGTGAGCACCTTTAGAAATGTACATGTATGAGTCAAGTAACTGTCAAGTGCTTTTGAGGCACCAAGAATTTCTTAATATGGTTTTAAACTGTTAAAAAAAGACTACTTTGGTGAATACCGTCCAGGCTTAAATGACAAAAAGCAAAACGTCTTTCTCTCCTCCGGTTATTTTTGAACACACCTCTTGTATGAAAATATCCAAAATATGAACCACAAACTATTTAAATTTATTTCCTCTCTTAATAATTAATGTCTAAATAAGTAATAAATTTATAAGTTAAAAAAAAAACAAAAAGCAAAACGTCTAAGCAAAGTTATTAACACATATTAGATTTGTATATATCAATAACTAGGGAAGCAGTTTATTAGATTCTCAAAATATATGCGAAAGTTGTACATATATAATGAAGAAATTACGTCATATTCTGTGCCTATACTGTGCACCTATGTTTTTATCTTAGAGTAATCCTTGTAGAGAAACTATATGAAGAGCTGTGAGATTAAATTAAATTTTAACGGATTTTAGCCTTGACTGAAACTTATGAATCATCAAACAGTTCTTTATAAATACAAAAAATGCTGATAATTCCTCTCAACAACTTTGATAAGCAATAAATATACAAAAAATAATGACTAAAAAAATGCTGGCAGCGCCAAACGAAGCAATGTGATAAGTCTAATCAGTATACATACTTACATACAAACAAACAGAATTGCTCGACCACCCGTCGTCACTGAATAAGTGCAACTGAATTTGTATGTACCATACTCGCATATGCCAAAGAACTGACAACTAGCGAGCGAAGTTTAATAGAAACGGCAAACATTATTTTACCAATTAGCAAAAGTAACGAACGGAGTAAGAAATTAGCGAATTACAAAAGCTACACCAAAGTGCATTACATTCTGAGTCGTCTGGGTTATATGAGTGTATGTGGCTTAAATCAAACACCAAAAACAATTAATGGCTGCCAAACAAGAACTTGAAAACAGCTGATGTGCAAGCCACAAGACATACATACATATGTATGTATGCACGTAAGCATATTAAGTAACTGTAAGAAGTATTTTGGAAAAGAATTCGCTGACGCTGGCGAAATTAAATCGGTTTTAGCAGACGGGAAAGCACACATTCTACATAAGACTAAATGAGCCGCTCTGCTCCGATTCCACACGGCAATGGTTGGATGAAGCGATCGCGTAAACTTCGCTTGGTTGCGTATGCGCTTGCAGCCATAAGCCATAAGGGAGCGGATGAGCCAACGGTAACTGCTTTCGCATGAATGAAATATTAGGCAAAAACATGCTGAAATCCGATACGAGAGCCAAACATACAATACACTGGTACACTGGTGCTCAGTGATTTGGGATTCCTCCGTTTAGGCGGCGATCAGCAATGACACACATATATACATATATACAGTAAAAATATTTTAATATGAGGGATTTTCGGTACAGCAGTAAACCAAAACCTTTTTCCAAGCATCATATTTAATTTAGTGAAGTCGCATACCAGAGTTGTGTGGTCACAACAGCACTCGTTAAATGACGAAAACCACAAGCAGAATGTATACTAAAATAAAACATGTTTTTTGCTTTCTTAAGCTTAACTGGTTGAAATATGTTGGTTTTTCATTTCACTGTTGTTGTTTTTCAACATTGTGTATAGAATTTCACGTATGGTTTTTAATTTCATATGATAGGCTTGTTATTGCTCGATATAGTATAGTTATGCACTTTCTCAATTATAAGAGCAACAAAAAAATTAATAAAATTAAAAAAGATGCCTGCAGTTTTTATTTTGCTTCATAGTAATTGTGAAGAGGTAAACAACGTTAAACAGAATATATACAGTGATGTGCGATGAAATAGAGCCAGCACTATACAATTTTGAAATCAATAATTTTCAATAAATTTTTTTTTTCCAGTTTTTTTATATTTTTTTTTTTTTTGAGAAATTCGGTATTGGGCGCCTGCCTTGATCAGAGTTGCATAAATTAACTTTGGTTTCATTTGAACAAAGAATATTTCACCATTTACTAGCTAACCAATACGCACGATTTTTCGCTAATTTTAACAGTGTTTTAGATTGACTTTGGTCAGAAACTGAACTTTCCGAGCAAATTTAGTTTTCAACTTGTTTTAGATCGAACGGTTAGATCTTAAGGGCAGATGAGTTTACAAACGGATATTTTTTCACCTCACACAGGATTTTGGATTTTTTATTTTCGAAATTTTTGTTTGCAATTTATTTTATTCCCATCAAATTTCTTAGAGTAGCCAATCAATAAGATCTATTTCCCTTTGCTTTTCAATTTGTATACTCAAATTTTAATCAGTTTTCGGGATACAGAACTGCAGTGCTTGGCTCTTTCCATTACTATATCTAATTATTATAAAACATCAAATGTATAAAATTATAAACCTTAACGCACGTTTTGTTGCAAATTTTATCCGATAAAAGTTTTTCACTTCGCAGAATGTATAATTTTATAATTTGGCTATATTTTAAAGCACACGTCGTTGCACAGTCAAGAGCACACCTTCACTGATTTGCAAAAAACAAAGGAGCAATGGAATTCAGAATTATATGTAAACTATTCATAGAAAATGTGATTATGGAACTACAGTTTGTTTATAGAATATTGGGTTCACAAACAATTTTGAAATGAAGTAACATCATCAGCGTTTGAGTGGTTTTATTTTATCGGACAACACCGTATATGCATATATATAAATATTAATTTTGCAGTAAAGTGGCAGAACTCTTAAACAAATTTTATTTTTATTGTATTTAAAGGCACTAAAATACTGAGCGATGATTAGATTGCTTTTCGTAGTTAGGGCGATTGGTAATTACAGTTTATGTAATATTATCGCTTTTTATTTTATGAAATGAAAATATTATTCAATTTTATAATTTATTTTTCATAATTTGAAACACAAACACATTAGGGCAAAATATGTGGCGACACGGTTTATCTAGAGTAAACACATACAAACATACTCGTATATACGAACAGTATATGCATGTATGTAATGTAATCTATGTAAATGTATGTGCGTGTATGAGTAAGACAAATAGGGGTAAATGGCGGCCAATTGTAATACGGTGATTTACTTTCATTTATAAAATAACACACACACACATAGCTTGCATACATACAAAAAACTTAACAAAAGTAATTTGTATGTACTAGAGTACTATAAAATGGCAGCGTTGGCTAAAGAAAATGCAAAGTGTTCAAGTGAAAAAAGCGTTGAAGACACGCAAGGCAAAGTGTAGATCGTAAGCAAGGCTAAGCAGTTACATATGTATATACATATGTATGTAAATGTATACAACAGCCTTAATAAGCCGTTAATAAGCTCAATAAAATAACTCTATATAATTCTGAAGGGTGCATAATCAATTAAATAATTTTATTCTTGTATAAAGACCGCTTAAAAATAAGCAATAAAAAAAAAGAATTACTACATTTTAATAAAGAACATGAGAAAATGCAATTGCTGAACGTTGAACTTGATTGGTACAAATCCTATGCATATGCACTCAAACATAAATTATCGCATGCAGCAAATACATATGTACATACATTTTAAGCGATTAAACCGTTTTAAATTAGTGAAGCGCGACCTGCTGGTAGAGTGAGTAAACGGAGTTTATAGTAAAACCGAGTTAGCGTATTTGCTGTAAGTGTTTATATTTGAACTGAAAAAAGAAGCGGAATAAAACAGAACACATTCGCAAGCTTTTTACAGAAAGGGAATAATAATGCACTCACACGATTTTTGTTGCTGAGAAATTCACAATATCTGGGATTCACTAAATTTCACAAAATTTTGGATTATATGCATATTATAGCATATGTTCAAAAAATAACAGCAATGTTGATGTAATGTCTTATTTTAAAATTCCCGTTATTTTTTGAACACACAGGAATTTTGATGTCACGTCTGATTTTAAAATTCCCGTTATTTTTAGAACACACCTCGTATATGCAATTTATTCAAAATATGAACCACAAACTATTTAAATTTATTTTCATTCTCATAATAATTGATGGGCGAGTTAGTAACAAATTTATAAGATGTTACAAAATATATAATTTATAAAAAAGTGGTTAGAAACATTTAAAATCATTTTATTTCTTTATTTTGCGGTGACAAACATATTCATTTGATGTGAAATGAAAATTGTATATTCGAAATCAGTGTTGGTTTTGTGTACTGAAGTTGATAACGTATTTGGTTTTTGTCAGAGAATTGTTTTGATAAAAAATCCACTTGTATTTCAGATAAGAAATGTACTTAGCTATGCATTATATGATCAAATATTGCTTGTATGTATATACATACATACATATGTGTAATGAAGAGAAACAAACTAGTACGAGGGCTGCTATATATATTTCTGGCCTAGGCAACACTAAGTGTTGCCAGGTGCAATCTGACATTTCCATTGGAAAGTTTGACATTTTTAGCATAACATCACTCAGAACGTTTTGTCATTTAATCGTGAATTGTTTTATTTACAGGGAATTAAAAAATTCATCTCGGCCAAAAAATGGAATTAACTCGTGAACATTTTCGTGCGATCATTTTTCACAACTTTCGACGTGGATTATCGCGACAAGAGTGCATCGATGAACTAAAATCTTTGTATGGCTATGAAGCACCATCCTATAGCACTGTGAAAAACTGGTACAACGAATTCAATCGTGGCCGACGCTCGCTCAAAGACGAATTCCGTGAAGGTCGTCCAAAAACAGCCGTTGTGCCAGAAAACATCGATGCCGTACGTGAACTGATAATGCAAGACCGTCATGTAACATACCTTCAGATAGAGGCATGCCTATGCATTTCTCCCACCAGCATACATTCGATATTGCATGAGCACCTGGCCGTAAAAAAGGTTTGTTCTCGTTGGAACCCGCACAATTTGACAGTCGCTCAAAAAAATGCTCAAAAAAAGTGCTTCGAAAATTGGTTTGAGCGCATGCAAAAGTGTATAAATCTTGATGGAGAATATTTTGAAAAACAATAAAACCATTTTCGTTGATAAATATTCCTATTTTCATTATTAGGCCAGAAATATATATAGCACGAGGGCTATATATTATTATCAATAAAGAAATTAATATTTTGCGAAAAAAAAACACAAAACATTATATGTGGTATGTGGTTGCCTATATACTAATACATAGAGGTACTCGCCACTTATGACAATCTTCAAAACAATTTCACTTTCTGTTTCTTTATTAAAATATTATTTTCTGCGACGCATTCTCAGCCGTTGCCTATTTTCAGTGAGCTCTCTTCCTTTTCCGAATATTTTTAAGAGCACAAATACAACACTAACTATTCAAGCGCGTCAATAAGTAGTTAATATAATTAAAAATAAAAATAATAATAATAAATACAATAACGCAAACAACAATCCCAAATAGTACATATTTATACATACATACATACATATTATTGTGAGCGTGTGCAAGCTGTTGTGGCGAAAAGAGGCGACAACAACAAAAGCAGTGTGCTGCCCAGCCAAGAGCAAAGTGGAGCGACGAGACGCGCCAAAAAGTAGCAGTATACAAATACAACAAAATATAAACAACAACCTTTAAATGAGTTTGGAGAATAAGGTTGGATGAACGTAGCATTGCGCGCTGTTGGCGGGATGTTAAAAAGCTGCTGATTACAACTAAAACAACAAACGCACATCATCACACACACAGCCATATGTATGAGAATATGTACATATGTATGTATGTAAGTGTACTATAAACACAGTAAATATAACGTTTGATGAAAAACGTGTTTGCGCGCTTCAACGACAGCGAGTCAAGTGTTGCCCGCGATAAGTCACACACATAAATAGCGGCTCAGAGAGCAATATGCCGCAAATGGTAGAGAGACAATGCTTCCCCCATATCTCCACAAAAGTCACTTTGGAGAGCGCCAGAGTGGCGCAAAAGCCAAGTGAGTAGCACCGAACATTGACGAGAGCATGCAAACGCGCCGCTGAGCGCTGCTGAGCGCCCCCAAAAAAGGGGGTTGAGGTACTTCATGTTTGTAGAATCATTAAAACCGGCGGCTGGGAAAACATTTTGTTGCAGCGTGAGAGCGTATTTTAATTTAAGCGCCAATGAGTGTTAGTGGCGCTGGTTGGTACGCTGTGGGAGTATCGCGAGTCATACAACGAAGCACGATGAGTATGTGGAGCTTGTTATTGGCAAACACTCCCACCACTCCCAACAACAGAGCTACACAGCTGATTTGCTTTTTCATTCAATAAAAAAATACAACAACAACAATAACATAGGATGTGCGGCGAAAGCGTCAAGTTAGACAAAAAAGAAGAAGGTTAAAGCGTATTTTATATGCTATGTTTGTGCTTACATGCTTACATGTACATATGTATGTACATAGATGTTTGTATGTATATATATACCGTGTGTAAAGCATGCGCAAGCTCTCTTCAAAGCCACGCAAGAATAAAAAAAATGTTGTAAGCCGGCTTCTTTGGATTTGCCTCTTAGCACGTTGTTATTCTCCGTGTATTTGCTTTGTTTTTTTTTTTTTGTTTTTATGTAAATGTATATATACCTATGTATGTATTTGTATAAGTATAAAATTTATCTGCTTATAAAACAAAGTGACAAAAAGCATTTGTGCGTAGAAGGCATTTGTGGAAGGTGTGTTGTTTCTAATACGCCTAATTTTTAATATGTGTTTCGTCATAAATACACACATACAAATGTTTAAAAAAATGTTTAAATTTTTAATAATAATAACATAATGAAATATATGTATGTGTATAAATACATTTAAATATGGCTAATAGAAATGTTTAAAATATGTTAGAAAAATGTTAAATTAAACAGTCTAAAATAGATGTCAAATTCTGAAAAGCAAATATATTTCTCTTTCTAAAGTGAGGAAGTGATTTTTTTTGCTTCAGAGTCAGCTAAGCTTTAGAGCAACTTAATTTTCTTCAATACATTTGATTAATTAAGAAATCGACTAACCTTAACTGCTTAATATATGTTGGAGAAAAATATGAATTTCTTTATCGGTATATATATATATACACATATATATGTACACACATGCTTCTATATATAGAATGTATGTACATATATACAGAAGTAGTTCAACAGCCATAATTTGTGAGCAGCCTTTTTATCGCCGCGAACAGCAATAATAAGAGACACATTAAAAATGAAAAAATGCAAGTTATATTATAGTATGTATCGTTTGTACATATATAGTATGTGAGTATGCATACAATGTGAAGAAAAACCCCAAGAATATCGCCAACACAATAACACAAATTTTTATGCACGAATTATCAGCAAATTCATTATCCAAACTAAAAATATCAATCACACGAAGCAGCACTTTGAGCGGCAACACTTTTACTGCATTATCTGTTAGGTTTGAGTATCTCTAGCGTTTTTGTGGTTAGTACAAGTGATCGAAAACAAAATAATCTCTTCATAAACTTTAAATAAATACGAATGAGTGTGTATAATACCAAACAATACTAGGCATCTTTGATAAGCGTTTAGCCAAAGTTAAACTGCAAAATATAGAGAGCACTACAATTATAAGTCGCTTTCGCATATTTACAACTTTTCACAAACAAAAATATTATTTTGATTATTATCAAAGCAAATGGTAGTTCAAATACAATTCATTTATTAAAAAGCTTATAGTACAAATACATTCTTTTTAATTATTGAACAATAATAATTATTTGTATTAAAAGCAAAAAAAAGTACGAACTTGTGTACCTATGTAATTACAAGTATATATACTTATACATATACATTCACTATAATACATATGTACGATATATAAAAGGTAAATATGCTTACTAATTGTAGGTGAGCTGGCGCGAATGAGTGAGCAACAAATGCAAAAATACTATGGATACATGAAGAAGTCTCACAACAAAATAACAAACTGCCCGAGTAGCAGGCAAAATAAAATTATAAAACTACAAAAACAATAAAATTATACATAAATGAACGTACATACTTAAGTTAGGAGATACCCCGTACAATGGCAAAAGTGGAATGAATAAATAGCGAATAAAATGTATGAAGGCAAAAATATGGGGCCAACAAGGGCGGCGTTGGTATTCATACGAACGTCAGTGTGTTGTACTTACTGCGGTAATTAAATATTTATATAAATACATGCGTTCACATGTATATGTATGTGAAAAACTTGATAGTTTTATACGGAACACACATACATACATATATTCATCTAATAAAATCAAAATTTAATTAGCTAAAAGGAAGTAATTGATGAAGATATTAACAAATAATTTGCAATAATTCCCCATATTATGATAGAATATTTACTATTTGTCATAAATAATAGAGTAGTAAAACTCAAGATACCTTAGACCTAATAACACTTTAACAAAATACATTTGCTTTTGAGGCCGCTTTCCTTGCACTAAATGAAATATTTATGCAATCGGAATACATAATACTCACAGATACATATAACATAAATATGTGTTAGTCATTTGTATTATTTTTAAGCGTTTATAGATATTTAGAATACATTTTGCATTAACGCAAGCGGTTATCGACGGAATAGGTGACAGCTTTGGTTTGGGGGGAATTACGTTTCGATACGTTTATAGTCCTACAGTCAGCTACGTGTAGTTTATAGCGTAAAAAATGAGTATGTGAATAAACCAGGGAATGAGTTGAAGAAGCAATATTCGTTTACAGTGCTTTATTCAGTAGCCATTCTAAAGCTGAAACGTCATAAACACCTGACTGTCAAGTAGATAGTTTCACTCTTAAGAATTAATACTCGGAACATATTTTTCAAAAAACGTTTGTTAGCCTAATAATAAAAATTTTGTATTTCTAATTTGAAAGTTAATTTGAAAGACATGCCGATCGTGCGAAAAATGCTGACATGACCCGATTTGGCGGGTCACAAGCTTAAGTATATGCAGTAATTAGTACAGCAGCGTATAAATAAGAAGCTAAGAATTTGATGAAAGTAAAAAAATAAGCTACTCGACTCAGTCGCGAGGCGTCAAAGTGGGGCACATAGAAACGCTTGAGTGAGCAGAGTAGTGCTACAATGAACTTCTTATGCTCGCTTCCCGGCAATTATTTTTAGTGTATGTGGGTTTTTTAGCATGTGCATAAACACATATACATATACATATATGTACACATATATACATATATAATCCGTTAAATGTATGTGTTATGCCATGCACGGGAGTAAAATGAATGCGTTAGAAAAATTAGCAAACAGCGACGAAGTGGCGTAGAAATTAGCGTCAATACTTGAATAAGTATGTCGCATATGTACAAATATACGCATATATATATATATATGTATGTACGTAAGTAAGTAGCTAGGTGTATTGTTGTTGTTGCATATAAGGTTTTTTATAATAGAGAGCTTAGGTTCATAAGTAGGTAGTAGCAATGAGCGAATATTTACAACAATAACTGCAAAACAAAACGCAAAGTAACAGTTAGCGTTAGAGCTGCCAGCCACATTGTAGCTTTATGGCACAAAAGCAAAAAAAAAAAAATAAATAAAAAAAAATAAATAAAAAGAAAATTAAAAAAAAATTATATGTACTTATGTAGAGTAAAACATATTTGCAGCAGCAATGGAATATGCGTATTTGTGTCACTTGCAAATTACACCAATAACAATTGCTAAAGCAAAGCAAATCATTTGAAGGTAAAGCAATTGAAACAAACCAAATTGGAAGGTGAAAAATTATGACGAAATGCGAAGTGAATGGTGAAGGAACGAAACCTACAACTACCTACTTACGAAAACTAATTTTGGACATGCTTTTGGCTGCCAGTCGATTGTTTTTGCAATTTGTTAATTTTTTAACAGTAAAAAAATCTCGTTTGGTAAAAATTTTGTTGTGTAGCATTTTAGGTAGACAGCGCGTGTGTGTGTGTGTATGAGAGTGTGTTGCCAAAAATATCACCATATGTATCTATGTATGTATGTATGTATGCACTTAGCTATTTTGAGCTGATTGTCAATGCCATCATCTTCACCGTTTTTTTACCGCACATCAGTAATAGTGAAATGCCAAGCACGCCGCGCCATCACCTCATTTTTTTAGCTTGCTCCAATAAATGTGGAACAGCCAACAGCAGCTGATAAAATATTTTTAATATCGTTGCGAGCTGACGTTATTTAATTTATATTTCATTGTATATGTATGTATGTACAATCATACTGCGGTATATATGCATGGATACACATTTGAAGTGTTTGTTTAACATACGAATGTGTATGTAACTGTTGGAGCCATAAGAGCAAACATAAAATATATGAGTATGCACTTAAGTTGTACATTTATTTAGCTTAAAGGCAAATAATTAGAAACTTGTATAAATTATAAAAAATAATTAACTATATTAGATATATTTCTTCTCTAGATAGCTGTTTTTATGGTCCAACCATTATGCAGATTTTCGCTTTCTCTTTAAAATTTGCAAAATTTGTTTTATAAACGCTTTCACGCATTAAAACTGCAGTATTTAATATTCACATATTGATCACCAAAATATATTTGTAAAAGGACTTTGAAAATACCATAAAATCACCGGTTAATCAGCTATGTAAAAGTGCAAAACTGGATTCTTACACGCGCACATACACGTATATAAGTTTATTTAAAATATGCATATGTGTCCACGATTATTTTTAACTTCTTTCACAATAAAATACTTTTACCAAACGAGTTTTGCCTTTCTATTCAATATAGGAATACACTAATTCAATTGTGTATAAAAGTGGGTCCATTTGTTTTTTTTTTTTTGGCATACCTAATTTGTTGCTGCTAATATTTAACTTTTTGCTTGCTATTTGACTTTGCTTCACTTTCCTACACTGACCGGCACACACACACACTCGTTAATGTTGAATCTTGTTTTCGCATATTCTACGTAATTTGTATTTCTTCGACAAATTCCATTTTTCTACTTCACTTTGTTCATGCTTTATTGCAGCACGCGTTAGCCACTCTATCACATTCAGTCACTCGTTTATTCGGCTCGTTTGCGCAAGCACTTTGTTATAATAAATATTATTTGCGAATGAAATATGAATCAGAAATTCGTTATCGCATTTTTTATTTTCAAAGTTTCGACTATAATATTTAAATGTGTTTTAAATTCATTGAAGGCAATCCAATGATATTATTTTTCATATTTTTAACCGCGGTATTACCGAAATAATTTCAAGTACCATGACAGTTTACAGTAATTTAAAAAATTATCACTTTTATATAACATATTAGCTGCAAATTATAATTACGACTCTTCAGCGCCTTAAAGTATGCTTAGTTCAACATTTTAAACGTGTAACTAGTTCAAGGTCCTATACAATATAATAATGAGTAGTTATACCGGCTTTAAATTTCGACTTCAACTGTTGGGAATTGGCGCTAACTTTGGAAATGAAGATATTATTGACTTGTTAAGTTGTATTTTAACAAATTTTTTTTGGAATTCAAAATCATGAATTTAAGCAAAATAAAAACACTTTTAGCTTTTAAATATTAATATTAATTCAAAAGTGAGTTGATTAAAACAATTTGAATACTTTAATGCTGATACGCATACTGTGATAAGTATGACTTGTAGCCACTCTGTTAACACTGTATAGTATAATCTTTGACGTAAATACTTTAAAAGCTCAGCACTCTAAATTTAGCATCAGAACCTCTGAATGAATATATTTATCATTGATTAAATATAAAATTATCACTAATTATTTTAAATTTATAAGACGCATTGTGGAAGTATGATTCACAATTTTTAAGAAGAAAAGCGCGAATACAAATGTCAACCTATCAATATTATTGCAGCAATTTTAATGTCCATGTATTTCTTTTATCTGCGCTTCCCGCACGAAACCAATTAAGAAACAAAATCATTTCAATCACTTTCACACAACGGCGCATAAGTATTTTACACCATTTGCTACGTTTTCGATAATGCCGAGTAATGCGCGAGCGTGACGTCAGCCTCGTAGACATATTTGAACAGCATTACAAATGTTAATAAATACGAAAAGATAATGGCCGCAAGAAATATTCACTTAACACAGCTTTTGAAAAACTTTCATCCACTCGTAGACACGACTTTAGTCTCTTACCTTTCTACGTTCTACGGCACTATGTGCATTCTTTGCTGCTGCTGCTACTGCTGCTGTTGCTGCTTATAGCACTTGACTGTTTGCCTCGATGGCGGTTTTGATGCCTCCACCAATATGTATGTGCGTATTTGAGTATGGATATATACATATGTGTGTGTAATATCCGCGTAAGTGTGTTGAGTTGTAAGACAGTTGATTTGTAGAAGGTGGCCCTCCTTTTTTCGCGTTTTGCCAACGTGTTTGAATTACACAAATTTTATACATATATACAACGAAATATCGTGAGTATTTCGGCGGAATAGAAAGTGTGGAAGAGGAGTAGAATGTAAAGATTTTCTAAATCTTTGTGCACTCTATTTTTGCTATTCTACTGCGCGTTCATCGGCCACCGAAAACTTGAGTCACTTTATTTTACTTTCACGTAGCTGAAGATGAGCAAAAGCGCGGGCGTTGCCACACCGATGATAACGCGATGGCGCATTTCCTTAAAATCAATGTAAAATATTTGCAATTTATTTTACGAATATAAAAGACAACGATTGTGGCATGACGGCCGACTATTTCCGCCCTCCACAATGTGCGGAGAACGAGATACAACAACGGCGGCGACGAAACGGCCGACAAAGCACATACACGCGCACAAATAAAGTATAATAATTTAAAACGAAAAATGAACAGAATTAATACGCTGACGACGATAACAAAGTATTAGAGTATATCACAGTTTGTTGCCGGACGCTTTAAGTTCCAAGCGGGATAGGCAGTAGATGGTTGAGTAAGGGGGCACAGCTGTCAGATTGCAGCGGGGTGGTTGTGTGATTTGGTATGACTTGATAGTGTTACGAGGGTCACTCAGTCTCAGCCAGCCAGTCAGCCCTACTTCAGCCCGAGTATAAAAGAAAAACCGATTGGCACACACGGTAAGGCGTTTTTTGGTTTTGTTTCAGTTGTTTTTGTCATCTACCACCCTTTACAATACAATCGACAATGGCGGCTTCAAAGTATTGGCTAATTTTTGCAATTTTCACTTCGTGGATGCTGAATTTGGTGCGCTTTGCTTGTGTCACTGCTAATGCTATACGAAATCACTTTGCAAAATGCAAAAACAGCAACACGGAATTCGATTTTCGCCCGATGACAAGGCCGCAGCAGATATGTGCTGAATAATTATTTTATTTTTATGACTTTCCCATTTGCGCTTTGATACTCATATTTTGTACGCTGCCTGCATGTGTGCGTTTCTGTGTGTTGTAGAGTATGCTCGGGTATGTTCGAATGTGGACAGGTAGCCCGTATGTGGATTTGCTACTATGAATTGCTGTTGGCTGACAATTGAATACTGAATTCAACAGTGCGGCTGAGCTGCGGCGAACGAGTGACTTCGCTTCAGAGTTCCGGCGATTTCAATACAGCAAAAACGTTGGTAGACGGCTAATAGAAGAAGACAGCAACCGACCGCGGCGACCTCCAGTAACAAGCGGGCCGCATTCTTTGTTAGGGTAAGACGTGGGTGACCACAGTATCTGGTTATTGGTCCGCTATTTATTAGCTTATAATTTCAGTTTGCAAATATAATTTTTCATTTGACTATTTCACAATAGTATTTATTGTTGCGGTTTCCAAGTATTTACGTACATATACACCAATTTTGACTACAATTCTTTAGACTCTTTTATTTATGCTTTTCGTTGGTTTTGTTGTTTCATTTGTAATTTGTACATTTTAATATTATGTGAAAAATATCTCGAATATTTCAAGTAGTGTGTAGCGATGTTTGGCGTTTCGTTTATTCTTTGAAGCACTATTCATACAAAAAAACCGCCTGACCAGATAACAAAAACAGTATACTCGTACGTACAATGTTAAAATGATGTACATACAAATATACGATACATATGTACACCAAAGCCGAACAACCAGCAGCGCGTCTCTAAATACAAACAGCAATGCCGACGGATGTCTACTACGACACGGACACGGACACGAGAACGACTCCGACGCCAGACAACACAACCAACAATCAGAGCGACATGCGAGGCACTGAAATAGTCTAGTTGGGCGCGTGAGTATCAAAGTACTATAACCATACTCTCAACGGAGATTCATCGCGGAAATGGACTGCCGGTGACTCTCCGACGCCTCAACACTCGCTCTCATAAATGTATGAATGAATGAGTTCTCTTCACACATTGCTCCATTGCTACTCCTGGTTCTTTGGCTACGTTTGGAATACTGACGACTGCAGATTGACTCCTAGCGCCTTGTACATAGAAATGCACGTACAACTGTTTTCATCACTTGTTTATATAAAGACCATGCGTTTTCTAGGCATTTCGCATATGCTCTCTTGATTTGGGCACTCGTCTGGTCTCGTAAATATCTGGAGCGAGTCATTAGGTGGCGGCGAACATAGCCGACATTCAAGTAACTAGTAAGCAATGTTCGCTGCACAGTGATACGATAATTGTACAAAGTATTGGATTAAAATTATACTTCGTGAATTATAATATGAATGCATAAAATTCAAAGTATTAAAGTTATAATCGACAATTTGAGGACTTGAAATCGGTTAAGTTGAGGTAGTTTTACTTTGCGCTTCCACGTTGTCGAGTTGTCAGTATGCTGACGCGAGCATAGCTATTCAACACACTGTGCACACGCAGCCATCAATACATTTCGGTTAGTTTATCACAGCCATTGCAGTCACAACAGCGACCCCACCAATACAATGCCGCAATCAGCAATATTTGCTGATATACATATATAAAAATGTGAAAAATATATTTAAGAAGCTATCAAAACACCCAAAACTGTTGGCTGCTGGCGATATGCAATTTAAATAATAATGCGAAGATAGCAAACACTTCGGCGGTGCCGATTTTAGAGCGAAGCACTTGCAGCCAACCACTACATATTGGCGGCCGAAATCGTGTACCGCCCTAAAATGCTCGTAGAAGCGTAAAAGACATGGTGAAGAAAACGAACAAGTCAGCAGCACTCAAATACGCAATATGGCGACGTAAAATGCTAATAAATCAATCCAAAAAAGTAACTAATGGCAATAAATGCTGATATGTTTACCTGCAGCGCACTTTATTAAGCGGGCTGAGCCAGCTCTCGCTTACACCTTTTGAAAAGGCACTTCAGAATTTGAAATTTTTATTCTTAAATAGTCAGGACCGGTGAACCCGGCCAGTGAGCCAGTGAATACGGTACTAAACGTATGCGTCACTGCAGAAATTTTTGTGAGTCCCGAAAGAAGGCAAAACACTTCAAAAGCTGGCAGAGACGAACCGAATAGAGAGAAACACAACATCCACCAATTGCACGAAGTAATTGTCATAGCGGATGGAGGGCATTTCAAAAGCTGGTTGTTACATACACTTTAACTTTTATCTCTATTGTCAACATTAGCAAACGTGAGGTTTAACATTTACTGAACGATCGTAACTTCATACATAGGCAGCACAACAAGAATTTGTAGCCAAACTTTAGACATTATGAAGTGTTATTATTATAATACATTTGCTGTGAAATCACGAAGAAAGTGTTGGAAAACCGATTTGCAATAAAGCAATATATTACATTCGTTAAGTAAAACTATTAAATTCCTAACAATTGTAATATTGGTGTGTCTCCCACCAAACCAACCACTCGGTTGTGAGCGATGAGTGAGTGCAGTAGTATGAGCGCAAATATAGCGAGCGATAGAAATAATGAGTACAAAATTTGTTTTGAATTAAACTCTCGCACATACAGAGCACACGAAGTCAATGTGAACACCCTGTCGTGTTCGAATATAGAATATAGTATATCGTTTTCCAAGTGAATCTCAGAGCAAGAGCTGAGAGAGCGGCGACTAAACTCGTTTGCCAAGTGGCCACATTATTTATGGATGCTAGATAACAGTACACATATGTGTGTCTGTGCACCACCGGTGCTGTATGTGTGTACGTGCGCCGGTTACCAACACATAGCAGTCTTTACACACACACACTAACACCCGAACGTATATAGACAGCCAATGAAGTTGAGGTGAAAACAAAACCAAAACGGAAGTGACGGCGCTGATTGCTCTTCTGGTATTTAGCGACGCATGTTGTTTTTGCTGTTATCGCAGTGTTTTCATTCATTTTTCTTTTCAGTCTCCCCCTTCCCCTACTGGCGTAAACTTAGCTATTATTGTTGCTATTACAGTCATTCGTCGTAACATTTCGCAAAAATGTAAACAACTTGACAGTTGCAGCCAAGTCGATTATGTGTCGATAGCAGACGAGTGTTGCCAGCTAATGTGAATTAATGTCAAAAAGGTTTTGAAAGGGGGGACCTCATTTAAAGGAGAACTCCTCGCCTCTCTCTATGTGAGGGTGTTTGCACATTGTGGATGCAGGTTTGGCATACGTATATGAAGACATTTGTTTGTGAGTTTGTAAATCGTTACGTTTATTTGTAGTTGAATATGTAAATTCGGCAATAAGATTTTTGAAATGAGTTTTTCATTAGATATCTTATGATGATATCAATAATAGATTATTAATTAATAATTTCTGAAAGTTATTATGTTATTTATTATTTTAAAATATTTATTTATATTGCCAAAGCTAATAGAAAATTTTGTATACCCTCCGTTCTTGAGATAACAAACGAAATGATTGAAAAATCTAAACAGAACTTTCGATTCTATTTAGTCAATGTTCGAATCAATTTAGTTAAATTTCGAATGTTTGAAATATTATATAACAGTAACGAATTTCAAACACAAAACCATGTGCTGAAACCGACACATCTTAAACAAGTGATACGAAAACGTCTGTGAGTCTCACGTGTATTACTTTTTGCTGCCTCACTTGGATACAAGTGTAACAAGTGTTAATTTACTTGTAACGCAAGTATTTGAAAGAAATACATGCAGAAGGCACAGTATTGACTTCTCACCAAAGTGGGAAAAATCATAGAAATGTGTACAACAAATACAATAAATATTAAGTGGATATGCGTACACCACCAAAGGATCGTGGGAAGTTTCTCGCAACAATCATAATATTCTTAAATCATAACAGATAAAAAAAAAAATAAAAATAAAAAATATACATGCAACATAGCATAAAAAACGAAAAAACGAAAAAAATATGTACATTCAGAATAAAATGGAAAAAACACAAATGAGTCGAGAGATAGATTTTTTAGCACATATTCTTGCTTCTCGCACTCACAATGGCATTCATGGCATAATGGCAACCAAGATGTAGTGAAAAACTTGAACTGACGCTGAGACTAAGGCTGCAGCTTCACACTGCTATGAGACGACTCGTCTACTGGCAATAAATGACTAAGCATCTGGGGGGTTTGGGTGCTGGATGTGCAATTCTGCGTAGCAAATATGTATTCTAATTGATGGAAGCAGTGATGAAAGGATGCGAAAGACACAAAAAAATCATAGAGCCGCAGAAGATAAAGCAAGCAAAAAAATGTCAATGCAAAAAAATTTTACTCACGCTGTCAAAATCAGGGGGTCTCAGACTACGTATAAACAATGTCATACACAGAGAAAAAATCAATGTACGCCACAAGAAAAAACTGAAAAAAAACTGTTTGAGTGCGTATAACAAAATCTGAGAAAAAATCGAAAGGCTTGTGAAAAAAGTAGTCAAAATTGAAATTTCACACATACGACGGCGTTGCAACGCCGAAAAAGGGGTGAGCTTGGGTTGAAATACTTTTACTGCTGGTCGTCATAATGCTGGTGGGGATGATGATGCCACCACAGCCAGTGTGCCATGTTGCTGCGCTATTATAATTGTTGTCGGTATGTTAAACGCATTGTGGTAATCGACACGTTCACATGCCACTTACGCACACATACTCAGGCATATTATGTATACATAAGTGTATGTGTGTAATATGCATATCGTCAGCAGCCTAGTGTATGTATAATGATAGCACGCATGTGGTTTTGTAGCTTCCATGGTACATACAATAGTTGGCTGAGGTGCATTTGGAATAAAAGATGGCAAGGTCTATATACGCTTGGTTCATGTTTTTATGACTCAAGTGCTATGTTACCCTTTTTGAAATGATTATCATGCACATGTCTCCAGCGTTGGCAAAGTCGCAATTTGAAATTAATCAAAGAAATTGCCTTGCTCACTCTTGATACACACCTTAATTTTATGTTTTTGCAATGGAAACTATTTGTGGAACGACTTCAATGATGAACAGGTGAGATGTTATGCCTAACTAAACATAATTTGTTTTTATTCAATTGATATACTTTTTTTAAATTGCTGTTTTCAAAGATTCATGCTAATTTAAACAAAGGGAATTTATACTCAAATAGATTTCTTTAATTTGAGCTAATTGACCGACTAGTTCTCGAGTTCATAAAGGTCGCACAGTTACAAGATAACTAAATATTGAGTGCCAAAATGAAAACATGCTTATAGTAAGTGGCCAAAGGAGGTCATCATGCAAGAGATTATTAAGATTTTTTAAATAGCAGAAGATGGCAGGATTATATTTACCAATAATAACCAATATCCGAAGTCCCTTATGTCAAGGTTGGATATAAGTTATATAGTTTTTTACATTAGTTTCTTGATTCTCAACAATAGAGCTTACCAAAGCCATTGCATATCAGAAGAGAAGACTATTTTGAAATAAAAATTAAAAATTCAAGAAATATGTATGTCTCTCTGTCAGCTTTAGGTATTCAAGTTTTGGTGACAGCTTTTAGATCTATTACAATTTAGCAGCCGCAGAATAAATATTTAAAGCTTAGGAAAATATATATAAAAATATTCTGGACGAGGGTAGCGTAAGCAAATATTATTTTATTAGAATTCATACATATATTCATATTCTACTAATATTTTCGTATTTTTATATATTCATTTATATGCATTCTTGAAGAGAAAAACAATAGAATAATGGAGAAAAATAAAATTGAATTGAAATGGCAATTATTGTTTGCATTAGAAGATAAACTAATAAATGTGAAAGAAATGTGTTAAAAAAATATGGACGCACAAACGATTGTGAGCGCACTCGTTCACCAGCCAGCCAAATGTACATATAAATAAGCGACTACGGTCTCGTCGTCGTTGCGGTCGTGGCCGCCGTCACGAATACGAATTTGTGAAACAGTGTGAATGGTGGAACAAAATATCAACAACAATGTCTGTATGTATGCATGAATTATTCCCGCCATTTTGTAGACAAAATACAAATAGGAGTTGTTGCTGCTGCTGTTTTACGTGTTTTGTTATTGTGTGCACGAAAAATGACAGCCGGCGCAGCGACGTCAAAGCAATGTCAACGTTTTCTGTTTGAACGCAACAAAACAAAAGTAGCAAAAACCGATGCTGAATATTGGTGAAGGTAACGCTGTGAATTGTGATAAAGATTAGCACCTATTTATTATCATGCATAAATACATATATGTATATACCTCGGCTAAATTATAAACATTTTGTGAGTATTTAGTAAATGTAATTGTTAATATTGTCATACATTGTAATCTCTAAGGTATGTTCAGTGTGCAAAACAGTGTAATTAAGAATTTGCTTTGTTGGAAAAAAATACAACAACAAAATTTAATAAAAAGTAGTTTATCATTCCACAATAATTGTTAAAAATTATAATTTTTATAAAATTTGGTACTTCATTTATTTCTATTAGTTAAATTTTATTGATATAAATTGTTGTAATTTTGTTTAGTTATACATTTCGAGCATTCGCACACAAAGCTATACTGAACGCCTAAAAGTATGCTTCTGATTCTGATTTTGTAAGGTGTAAAATTGTCAGGAGTGGGCATAGATTTTTTATATTATCCTAAACATTCTGTATAGTTTAGCTTGTATCATGATATTAATCAATAAAAAATATATTTCATAAATTTTATTTACAACTACACTAATTACTTATAATAAAGCTAGCGAACCAATTTCTGAGTTAGAATTAGAAAAAATATAATTTATTCCAAATTCATATTATATCGAAGGTCAAGACCTTATAAATTATTAGTGTTAGAGTGTAACAAGTTATTATGGATATTTTATAAATATTTAATATTTATTAGTAACTAAAATGCATAATTATTAAACATACGTAGTGTGTTCAAAAATTAACGGGAATTTTAAAAATTTCAGCCTCCATCTCCATGCTCGCCAAAAGATTTCTAAAAATAATTAGAACCTTAAAGAGCCAGCGTTTTACAAGCATACGAGAAATCGCTGAAAGCGCCAAAGGTTATGCCAAAAATCGAGTTTGAGGCGTGTTGCGATGATTTTTACAAGCGCTAGCATAAGTGCATAATCTCGAATGAGAACACTATTTTAAAGGCAACAATATTAATGTAGACGAATAAATAAATATTTTTTTCAAAAAACAAAAACGAAAATTCCCGTTACTTTTTGAAGACACCTCGTATGCGCATACATTGGTTGTTGCTAAAAAAATATGAAGACGATTTGTTTGGTAATTTAGTAAAATCTAATCTAAATACACATAAAATTAATCACCCTTACTAATTTAACTTCTTATGCTACAACTGTCTATGCTTAGCATTTGATAGCTCACAACATTCTATTGACTTTCTTAATGCAAATGTAAATGTCTGAATTCAAAATAAACCCAATATTTATATAATATATATTAAATGATTACTTAAAACTCACAAGTCTTCCGTGTGACGTTGAATTCCAATTTGCTTTGTATTTGTTTGTTGTTTTTTGGCGTTTTCAATACTTTTGGTCTGTTGCATTAAAAGCATGTATGTATGTGTGTAGTTGGTGTAGTAACGGTTAATGTATTGATACTCCTGCTGTTGTTGCTGTTGTCAATATGGCGGCGACAGCCGGGATTATTGTTTCACAATTTGAAAATGTTATCAACAATTTATGGCAAACACTGGCAATACACTTGCATGTATGTGTGTGTGTATTTATGCATGGGCGTATGTGTCATTTGGTAGATTTAACTCAATAAAATATTAACGATAACACAATTAACAAATAATATAACAAATTCAATTTTAACTTTTCAATTTTCAACTCCCAAACATATGGCAACTACAAACGAAATGTTGAATCTCAATATTTTCAACTTTTGTCATAAACATTAAAACAAAAAAATTTAAACAAACTAAATTTAGTGCGCGAAATGTATAAAACAATAACAATAACAAATGCACATGTACCAACGTTCTAAATGTTTAACATTTTATTGCCACAGCATTATGTATGTATGGTCGCACATGGATGCTCAAAGCGTTTTTCCTTTCAGCGTTTGTTGTAAATCGCGCTTTGGCGGTGGGTGTGGTGTTGACGGTCGGTGCCTTTCTTTTGCGCTTTTTCGCACGTAAATTTACGCATTTACACCACAAACAACAACAACACATTTCCTGTGACGCCTTTAGCGCACAATATACTATCAACGCTCGTTGTAAGCGTTGCAAGCGCTGCAATTTGTGACAAACGCTCTTGCAGCTTGCTTACGCCGTCATGTCAGTCAGCCAGCCAAGTACTAGTCAATCCATACGCAGTTTCAGTTAATTTTGAATATAATTTTGTTGGCTCTTTTGAGGGAATTATTTCGTCAAAATAATGTTAAATAAGAATTTTGTTGTTGTAATTTTGCACTTTTTCCCAAATATAATTTAAACGAAACTTTTAATTTTCTGCATGCATTTTGTTTGAATTTAATTTGTGTGTTTTAAGGCTGACTTTCGGCGCTTCGACGGACGCGCACGACAAGGTAATTGTTTTGCTTGCGTTTTCAATGAGAAACTAAACTATTGTAAAACCTCGGTGTTGCATTTTGACTGCTGCTACCAGTCAGTCAGCAGGCATTCCAGTGCGGACAGACATACGCACTCGTTCATTTGGCTGTGAGGGATGAAAGAACGCTGTCTCGCCGACACGAGAGGGACAAGGGAGGATTGCAATCAGCAGGAGGTATTCTCACTTGAAGCCAGACAATTGTTGTTATGTCTACAACTGCAAGGCAGGATGCAAAGCTGTGTGTACGAGCGGCGAAGGTATTGAGAGAGAGAGTCTACATACAAAAGTACATATACTTTAAGAGCAGAGAGCGAGAAAAATGGAAATTAAATTGGGAAATATTTATGAATGCGCCGGCAATGCAATGTACAACAACGACAGTAACAAAAACATATGCATCTAACAAGAAAATGAGTAGTTATGAAACCGGCTTGCGGTTGTGAAATACCAAGTACACAAACTGAGAGCTTTCAAGAAAAAGCTGGTAAATTCGAATATTTTTAGCACTTTCAGTAAACCTTATCAGTTGTTAAACCTCGCCTTTCACGTATTAGGGTCAGTTTGAAGAGAGATATTCAGGAATCTGCAGTCTGTTAAGTCAGAGTTCAGCTAAGAACATAGCAAAGTAAGGACTATTTTAGATTTTTATGCAATCAGTGTATCAAATTGAAAACTGTTTTTGGAGAAAGATAGTATAAGAAGAATTTACTTGATATAACTTTACACGAACATGCAACAACGAAAAGTCGAATATATAAAGTAGCTATTGTTATATTTTTTATATGCATATAAACACCCTCGGCTTTTTCGGTCTCTTGTATAGTACTCTTTAGCCTTCTTTTCTTAAATAACATACCAAAGAGAATGAGCGCATAAGAGCGAAGGGCTCGATCGTGCAGGAATGCAGCATGACAACGATAAACAAGTAGAGAATCGGATCGTATTATTTCACCTCAGGTTCGATCATCTTCAAAATGTATAAACACAGAAGAATATAAACTTGAATAAAAGCGGTACACAATTTTGGAGATATATTATACAAAAAACGGGGGACAATGAAATTAAAAATCTATTACAGTTAAATATAAAATATTTATTACAATAATTCTGATAAATACAACAGAGATTGTACTTCTGCGATGGCTTACTGGGGAGTGAAAGAGGCATGTAGATAGCAATTTATATTGCAAGAGAAAGGAGAACTAGTCGGAAAAAATACAGGAGGAAAGTAAGTAAATTTAAATAAAATTTAATGAAGAGCGAAATAAAACATGTTTTAAGCTTAAGAAGCTTAAGGGATGCTTATGAGAAATGTGTCGAAGCAGTGGTTAATTAACTGTGTGAAACCCTTAAAGTGTACTCATACGCCTAACAATTATTAGACTGATTTTCAATAAATACATACATTTATAGGTATGCATTACGTTCTCCTTTTACTCTCATACACAAGCTTTAGTCCACGGGCTCATCAAGTGATGACAATTACTAGTTGGTGTCTAGCGACACAACAGCAACAACAATGCATGGGACAACCGCGCCCGCTGCGGTTTTAGACTAAACAGCAATGTCATCAAAGTGAATTTGCCCCGCATTGTGTGGCATGTTTGTACATACATATGAACATCCTTGGGTATATCTGTCAGCATTTGTTGCATATACATATGCCCGGAACGTGGCGTCTACGTTGCAATGCAGTTGAAGGCAAGTCAGCGGTCGCTAATACGCATGTCATGCAGGTATAGCAACAATTATATACACATTTACTCATTGCATACCATCAAGCATATGTACACACATGTGTAGTGCTTGGGAGCAGTCAAAACAGGTGATAATTATTTGCAACACGTTTCGCATGCGAATATTGAGCTATGAATAGGCAAAATACCAGTAAAGAACGGAAGCAAGGTGAGTTGAGGAACAGAGTAAACAGGCTTTCGCCTTCGCTGCTTCGTTCAAAGAAATATCTTAATTGTAGCGCATCAGGCAATTGATTGTGTTGAAGTACCTACATATGTACATACATCTGCAAATTCATATTTAGTTGTAAACACAAGAGAATATTTATGAAATTAGGAAAAAAATATGACAAATTTACTTATAATATATTATAAATATTATATATTTTTGTTATTGACTACAAGGAAGTTAAGATCTACGCTTTAAGAACAATGAAATATTTCGAGTTAATATCAATAGAATTTTTTCAAAATTTATTTTTAGAGTTTGCACGATTGGGACCTCTCTAAACAGAAACTAAAATAATAGTGAATCAATTGCGAAACATTGCCTCAACAAATTTCAAAGTTAAATTTATAATACTTATAATGATGCAAAATTCCATTATTAATTTTAATATATTACCTAGTTGGAAAGCAATCAAATCCTTTAAATGTAAATATTTCCCACGCAACAGAAAGAAGGAAAAAAGGAAAAGTATTTTCTCGATTTATATCCCTTCGTTTTGTTTACTTCTTATCTTCAACAAAGCGAAAATACCGATATCAGTTCATTATTTTCCCATTCACATGCACTTCAAGTGCTGTTTTTGCTGCGCTATATTGAGAGACCTTCCAAGAATTTTGTAAAAATAGCAACAAAAATATGAAAATCAAATTTTTTAATACATACGCAACGATACATAACGGCAAAGGACAGTAGGTGTGGAAAGATCATTCATTTATGTATGTGAAATCAAATCCTTACGGTCGATGACTCTTGGTGGGTAGTTTATACTCATATGCAAGCCATTATTTGCTTACAGAATATTTAGTAGAAACTTTTGTAAGACGATTTCAAACAAAAAGTTGTTTCGGTTCAAACTAATGATTTGTTGAACCTTCAATACAATTCAGTAAATAAAATTTAAGCAGACGTCATATTACAGAGTTTCTAAAGAACCATAAGACCGCACAGTGGGCATTTCCTTAAATGCAGGATTGAAAGCGAAATGTAAGCTTTTGTAATGAAATTTAAATAAAAAGTGCCACCAACACTGCTTAACCTAATCCTGGGCATTTATAATGACATATGAGAAATAAAAGGGATAAATTCATAAGCAATGAAACCAAAGACACGAAAGACTGCAGTTTTCACAGCGCAATTAAAACGCAAGGCATTCATAAAATCGTACAAATGTGAAGCAAATATGCATGACACACGCTAAACTAATTCACCGCTGAATGCGCCTGCAACTAAGGGGTGCAGTCCGCAATCAAGGCAGCGCAGCGCACGATGTCGTGCAGGATGTTCGTGGTGTTCGTCTACGAGTACAACTACTCGTCTGACTGCATGCTATGTATATAATGAGTGTGGTCACGAAGGATTTCTGTAGAAATCCTTATTTACAGTCAAAGGTCGCGCAATATGCTCCACACATATTATTATTAACGAGTGTGTATTATGCATTAAAAAGGTTTGTTTAAAACCAAGGCAGACATCTACAGGAACACAGTCACAATGCAAGAGACTGACGTGGAAAACCCACGACATTTGACAAAACTCACTGTCGAGTCGCTAAAGACGCTAGGACAAAGCTACGGATGCCTTTGTATTTATGCCCATATGGCTGTGCATGCAGCTGTCGCTGTTTGCATTCCACGGCATATTGTTGGTTACTGTTGTAATTTGCTTGATGGCAGCGTAAATTCGTCATAGCCTTTTTGTTGACTTACCAAATCAAACCAACTGATGTTTTCCGAACGTTTTCGAGTATTTACAAAAGATCGTAATAAAACACTTTTTATATAAATAATGTCAAGTCTTAAATGGAAACAATTATCGTTGATGAAACGCTTATGATACCACTTTGTTCTTATTATTACATCATCCGTCATCAAGCTGGCACTAAATCTAGCTCATTCTATCTTCTATTTACTTTCAAAACATTAACGGCTTTATATCATAAGTAACAACTGCCGTAAACTAATTTTTATTGTAGAAAAGTTAAGTTAAATAAAATAGAATATTCAACCTTGGGTTGAAACCTGAACCTTGAACCTCAACGAACTTGAGTAAGAACTGACTAAAGAATCATACATTCGAGACCAAGCCCTAGTGATAAATGAAGCTAACTAAAAACTAAATCTAAAATCGGATTCGATTGAACTTTTAAACAACAAAAGTATTGACAAGACTGTATTGCAACAAGAATTCAAAATTAGCTAGTTTCATCATACCCATACTCATATACATTACATAAAACCTAATAATAACCTTAAAGACAGACAACAAATTCTTGCAACAAAACTAACATCACTGTTACCTGATACCGGTTTCTAAATTTGGGATACAAATAACATCCGTCCTGAAGATTACTTGTTTGGCGTTCTACTCCAAGCCAGCAATCACAGCGCTACTATGGCTTGAAGTTAAATAACAGCAACAGTTTACAGAAAGTGAAGAAGATCTACTAAATAATGTATGTATGTTTGGAGAAATGCAGAGAACCAAATAATCGACGCACACACAACAGATACACAAAGTTGAAGAGCAAAAAGTATACCGACTATTTACTTGGGATGTGTACTTCCAAGAATTGAGCGATCAGTAAATCTTTGGCCAAGCGGCAAGCCCTGAAGCAAAGATGGAGCACACAAGGGTCGTGAAAGACAACAGCAATGATGAGCAAGAGCCAGCGGAGCAGCAAAAGTGAAACCAAGTTATTTATAAGGACATACAAAACAAACTACCAAAAATTGATAATGAAAGCAATGGAGGCGACATACAAATGTTTGGATATATACATATATGTATATATAGATAATATGCAAATGTAGTAGTCTACTGAAATGTTGTGGTACGCGTATGTAGACACTTCGATGGTATCATGAATGGAATGAGAAGATCATTGAAAATCATAGCAAAAACAACTAAAGCATTTAATATTAGCACAAGCAGATAATTGTAGAATTTTTGTTTGTTTGTGAGCCACAAGATTTGCTTGGAGTCAGGATATCTTCAGACAAATATATGAATATCTGTGATAAGACCACAAATGATTATAGGGAGCATAGCACAGACTAAATAAAAATATAAATAAAATAAAAATACATGCGCAAAATGAACAAACAGGAAGTTTTATTTGATGCAGGAAATACAAATTTGCTAAATTATAATATGAATGATACGGGAAGTCACACGCTGATCCTTGATTAGCGAGGAAGGTTCTCACAAATGCTTTGCGAGTCTGAGAAACGGTGTATACCTTCGCGGAACATTGGACCTCTTGGTACGTAAAAGGCGTAACTCCATTACATTCTCTATACTTCAGATTGCAACAGATTCGTAATCGATTTCCACGCGTGTGAAAAGTTATCCCAATTAATTGTGGGGTTTGTCAATGCTGATTACATGTCATTGCGCAAAAAATACATTTCTCTAAATCAGAGCAGAAAATTAAATGAGTACCATGATATCTTAGGAACTTATGAAAAGGGGAAAATTAATTCAACTGCGCTGAAAATCAGCAGCTGCAAGCGTGCAACTATCCCAAAGGCAGTCTGTTGCATGAGAAAGAAAACAAAAGCTGCCAAGGAAAATGTTACCTCAGCGACTTAAAGTAGAGCACAAACATTACACTAACAAAAAGTAGGAAAAAAATATTTAAAGCACCTAAGAAAGCAAAAAATAACACACCTGGATATACGCCGGCTGGCTGACTCCTTGTCTGCTGTTACCGTTTTACCATATTGCATGGGTGACGCGCAACAAGAAACACCCCTAACCAATGCAGCCACACATGTACCGTAAGTGTTTGCGTTAGACATAAATATCCTTGCAATTTCACTTCGTATTTCCTGCAAACAGTAGCCTCGCACTACTTCGGCACGCCGCTATGCGCACCGTGTGGTGTCGAAGTGTGCTCATTGCCAATTGTTGCTTGCTGTTTCTCGGGGTGCACATGCTCAATAAATGCTCAATATTCCTCAATTGTTACGAACCGAAAATTTCAATGAGTCCAAAGAAATGAACACGACAGATTGCAAGAAGACAAATCGGCAACGTTCGCAGCAGTGCCAAAAAAGTATGCGAAACTCAAGCACTTGGAGAGAAAAACAAAATAATAACAGAAAAACGAAAATTGAAATGCACGACTCGAAACGAAACGAAAATGCATTGCTAATGGCTACCAACCGTGCCAAAGCCATTGGCATTGCACTCTGCAAGGGTGCTAATGTCTGGCGCATACTGCAGACATATGTACATATATCCAAGGTTACAAACATATTTAGTATCCCTATAAGAAAATGTGAAGACACAGATTAATATTTCTTTCTTGAACATTTCATCCATAATTCGAAATAGCCATGAAAATCGGTCACTCAGAAATACGCTTTAGTTCTATTTCCTATAAAAAATTATTGAAAATATCAAAAACGAATTTAACTTTGGCAGTAGTTAAGCTAAGTTAATGGAGATCCATTGAACCAAAATCGCTGTTATGATTTGGATTTTCAACCTGCCCTCTAGCTGTTATTACTTGAGCACCCAGGTCTCTGAAATTACGGACGGAGCACACAAAACTATTTGCCGCATTTTAAAATAGCCACAGAAGTAGGTGTGGGGATATACTGCCCGGAGCTAGGTATAAGACAGCCTTTAAGCTTCCGGATCACAGCAGTATATTTCAAGCGGAGGTGTTTGCAATTGGGAAAGCCGCTGAGCACTAGGTTGCACTAAAGTAAACTGTCCCGTTGAAATTAAGGCAATATCCTCTTTTGCATGGGCAGCTGTGGATGTCGCCAAAAACAAACGACTTTACTGGTACTAGGTACCAGGTCAAAAAGACATCCAAGGCTCATACACTGCCTATATGATGATCTGACAGTTACTTGGTAAGGCTGTGATGCAGAGCCGCAAAAGATATGTGTAAAGCGGTAGATCACAAGTAAACGAAATTCCTATTAACGCTCGATAAAAGGAAATGTCGGAACATGGTCGGCATACTCACTGATCACAGTCTGGTGGAGGTGCACGCCTACAAGATGGGACTGACAGATCGCGAAGACTACAGGACCAAGGTACCAGAGAAACAATGGAGCATATCTTGCGTGCTTGTCCTGCATTGTCAAGGCAACGGTTTCAGTATTTGGTGACTTCGCAGTACGATAATCTGGAAGAGATATCGTTAGTGAAACCACAAAACCTTTTGAAATTCGCGACCTGAGAATCATCATTTTAAAGGATGACTACTCATTATTGACTACGTGAGGGCACTCCATCTGGTATCTTTCTTTAAAACCATTCTCGCTTCACTACATATGTACATATACGATTATTATTATTATGTGGTATTTCAAGAAAAATATAGAAGACCTTGAATCGATTGACATGTTTCAAATACCAATTCAGATAGACAGAAATTCATATACATATGTGTGTCTAAGTGTGTGAACTTTGCTGAACTTTTATTGTTACTTAAAATGAACGATTTTTCAGTAATTAGCTTTGTTCAAGAAAACAAGTTGAATTAAGTCAACACGGCAATACCCAAATGCTAGTTCACACATTACGAATACGAGCGTGTGCATAAGCCTGTGAAGTGTTTTAAAGCTAATAATTGCGAGAAGGTCTACAAATGTAACTGTTATAGGAAAGTTCTTCATCTATCTATCCATATACATATGAACATATTGCTAAAATAAAAATAAACAAGTAAGGAAGGGCTAAGTTCGGGTGTAACCGAACATTTTATACTCTCGCAATTTATTTATTTAACTTTATTTATATTATATAATATACAATTTGACCCACATATTCGTCATATAAATAAAGTCCATTGAAAGTTGGAAACCATAATATTAGGTTAGAAGCACCGAGGTCCTCATGTTCGATTAATAGGGCCTTGAAAACCTATGGTCCGATTTCGGCGATTTTTAGAATGGGGCTGCCACACTATAAAGGTAGTATTTGTGCAAAATTCTGCATCGATATCTTCACTAGTGCTTACTTTATATATTGTAAAGTTAACGATTCAGATCGTCTTCAAAGTTCTGGTATATAGGAAGTAGGCGTGGTTGTGAAGCGATTTGGCCTATTTTCACAACATATCATTGGGATGTAAGGAAACTATTACAAACCAAGTTTCATTGAAATCGGTTGAGTAGTTCCTGAGATATAGTTTTTGACCCATAAGTGGGCGTGTAGCTTCCATCTGCCATTTCTTATGTGAAATTTAGTGTTTCTGGCGTTTTTCGTTACTTAGTTAACTCACTTTTAGTAATTTTCAAACTAACCTTTGTATGGGAGGTGAGCGTGGTTATTATCCGATTTCAGCTAATTTCATGGTGTGTGGTGGGGTACGTAAGAGAACTGACTGCAGAAAGTTTGGTTTATATAGCTTTATTGGTTTGCGAGATATATACAAATAACCTATTTGGGAGCGGGGCCACGCCCACTTTCCCAAAAAAATTACATCCAAATATGCCCCTTCCTAGTGCGATCCTCTGTTCCAAATTTTACTTTTATAACTTTATTTATGGCTTAGTTATGACACTTTTTGTGTTTTCGGTTTTCGCCATTTTGTGGGCGTGGCAGTGGTCCGATTTTTCCCATTTTCGAAAGCAACTATCTCACGGTCCCAAGGAACGTGTGTTCCAAGTTTCATCAAGATATCTCAATTTTTACTCAAGTTATCCGTTGCACGGACGGACGGACAGACAGACATTCGGATTTTGACTAGTCTCGTCACCCTGATCATTTTGATATACATAACCCTATATCGTACTCGTTTAGTTTTATGACTTACAAACAACTGTTATGTGAACAAAACTATAAACTCTCTTAGCAACTTTTGTTGCGAGAGTATAAAAAAAAGTAGTCACTCAAGCAAAGAAACAGACAAATAGACAGGCAGTCAGTCAGTCAGCCAGACAGACAACAATCCAACCAACCCTTGAAAATGCTTTGACGAACTTGAATATGGCAAAAAGGGAATGACCCGTAAGCGATAAATATATGGGTTCACAGTGTAAATATGTTTGCATGTATTTTATAGCTATACAGATATTGAACGGTTGAAAATAGGGAAGCACTGAACGACGCTGTTGCGAGTATTTGTAGAAAGAGGGCAGTGAACGACGAAATTTAAAAAATATATGTGTATGGACGTATGTGTGTACACCTTTATGGATATGCGGTAGCGGCTCGTGTGTACGCGATTTTCGTCTGGTGGAACACCTTAGTTTATACATATTTGTATGTATGTATGTAACACAGCAAACGACGTATGGCTATCGGCGAATAAATGGGGTGTGCTGCTTGTAAAAATTGTAAATTACAACAACATACTCATACATACATATGAGGTAAGTATGGAATGGAATATGTAGAATACCACGCACTAATTAAGGACACAAACAGTACTTCCCCTATCGAATGTATAATGCAAGCGCATACGCATGTACATACGTTAGTATGTAACATTTGGGTTGCGCATGCGCAAACAGCAGATGTGACATTTTCGTATGCGCATATGCCGTTCGACTGTTGCATTGGTATTTAACATTTAGCTATCGGTTGCATAAGGCTTTATTGTTATTTTTACCTCTATTTGCCATGCCACGATGCTGGCGACAACTAAACATTTAACTGAAGTGAGAGCACTGACAAAAACTGGGCTATGAACTCATCTATCTGTATATGTATGTATGTATGTAAGTAAGTAGTTGCACACAACCGTGCGGATTAGGACCAGGTTACTAAAAATTGTGCTTATAATTTAAGTTGTCAAAAAGGATCGCTGTTTTGACAGGCGCATTTGAATGTAGTTGGAAGCCATGTGCATACATATGTACATTTGTAATAAAAAATCAGTTATGTTCACACGACATGTGAAAGGATTAAGGCTCAGAGCATAATCAATTGAACCCGTTTACTGTCGTTGTAATGCAATTAACGGTAAATATATGTATGTATGGTACAAAAAACTAAGCGATCACAAGATTAGAAAGGGTTGCACAAATTGTTGATAGGGTTTCTGCGCATTCTATGTCTTCAATTACATGCATAAGAGATTAGATCCAGAGCGCGAAAGTGTAGTAATCGCTTAGAGCGAATCTGTTGAAAGGTTAGGCAAACAAATTAATCCTTCGACAAGCGTAGCTAATTCACAGGGTCTACAAAAAATGCCTGAAGGCTATGATTTAAAAAATAAAAAAAAATACTAAAAATAGATTATGACCGAAGTTATTTAATGCGATCTAGTCTATATTAGAACCTTGAAGTAAATATTTAAAATGATAAAATTTAAAAATATAAGGGCAGTGAGCGCCTCTTGGACTAATTTTATGACTTTGAACAATACAGAAGAAATCTCAACCAATCTACAGATATATGTACATTTCTTTTGAGGGCAGCCAATCTTCAATTTGTTAAACCACTGTAAATAGATTTACATGGAAACTCCGAGTTTTTATTTATCCATTTTTAATTAGGGCGCCTTCATAAAACACTGTGTCGAACAAAATACCGATAACAACCCTTTTATACAACTTTTGACCTGGTCGCAAATAGATCACACGTTCTCTTTCCTTGTATATTCCTGTATTGAGGGCATGCAAGATATACTCGTATGCATTTGGGTGCGTGCTCACGAAGTTCATGTGTCAAGTTGAAATGTCAAATGCATAAAAACATGCTTCGCATTTTCCTATTTTAATTCGGGATTTTCACATGACCATATGCCAAATGATGTGTTTTCACAACAGTACGTCCCCTTTGAAAGGCCATAAAAATACATAAATGAAGGAAGTTTAAATGGTATTTAAAAAGTCGTAAAATTCTTTGTGAGCGATTGGACAATTGAAAAAAGGAAACAACAAACTTATTAACAACTTTACAGCGGTCAATGTTATGGAAATATTTACAATATTAAAACTAAAGCAGGCAATAACAAGCGCGGGAAAAGCAAGTATCTTTAGTTTCAGGTTTTGTCAAAAGAATATAAGCAAAAAAATTTTATATATAGACTGCATTTGATGTAATAAGGATTGAAATTAGTTTCTGCTATCTTTCGGTGCTTTTAATTATAAAAGTGTGTAAGTTATTCGTTATGTAACATTTATGAAATACTAAGTTATAAAAATATTCCATATTTTATACAATTAATATGAAGAAATAGTAGTTTAATATATGAGTTGGTACTTACAAAAAATTTAACAGCTCACGGTTCTGAAAAGAGCGAAAGGAATACAAAAATTAGTAAATTATTTGTGTATGCATATAAATAAATATTGATTCAATTTTATTAAACTAAGATAATGTTTTTTATCATTCCTAAAGTACTTTTCCTATCAGTTAAATATACATACGTCCAGTTCTATAATTAATTTAACTTATTTTTTTTTTGCAAGAAGCCGTTGTTGTTATAATTTGTAAGCTAGGATAGAATTTTCATAGTTTACCACTTCATTTTTTTAACCACCTTCTTCAAAGCTATTTCCCGACACTCATAAGTTTTTGTTCTTTTCCACATTTTTTTACAAACCACTCGCATTGTAGCTCCCATTATCCTGAACTTTGCTTACGGGCGATGTCGTTAAATATACCAACATCGCGTAGGATTTTATGTTTAGCAAATTTTGTGGGATAATATTTAACCACTGTAAAAGCATTTGTATTTGTATTTGTATGCCTTGCCTTTCCTATTTCTTTTCCTACTATATATACACGCATCGGCCCACTAATATTGTTGGCAATTATTATTATTATTATTATCGGTCAACGTTTGAGCGTCATTTCTTACGTTCGCTTATACTCCTTCGTTTTACACTTGCGGTCGCAAATGTCCAGAGAATGTTTTCGTAGAATTTCTAAGTTGTAGGTCTTCACTGGACTTACTACAATGCATTGGTCAGATTTTTTCGTTTTTGAATATTCGTTTCTCATACAACTTTTAACTATATGTATGTATACATATGTACGTACTTATGTAGGCTTATTTTAACGATTAAGTAGCTCGAAGTTAAAGTTCAGCTCAAGCGAAAACATCTTGCGAAGTTTTTTAGTAACTTTTTAAGAAAAAAAAAATTAATCATTTTCAGTTTTTACGTACTATTACATAAAATATAAATTTATATAAAAACTGCGTTTCTATGTTTTATGAAAATAAACCCTTCAAGACCGTACACACATCGAATTACTGAAAATATTAACCATCCTTAAATAAATATTTGTTTGATATCTTAATCGATTCACTCAAGTTATTGAACACGCAGCTTGCCTTCTTATGCTAATATGAATATTTTCAAGCATAATTTCAATAATTTCATGTTGTGGTAGTTAAAAGATGATGTTTTGAGTTTTACGATCTCAAGACCCTCTAATTTAAGTATTTTCCCTGAAACACATTTGATCAACTAAGTACAGAAAATATGAAAATGGTCCACTATTAATGTGTGTCAGACGGAATAACGTTTAAATAAAGCAGAGAAAATATCGCAGCTTGGCTTTGAGAAAATATCTAGTTAAAAAGTTTTCTCGCAGGGTACACGAGCGTGCATAATTGATTGCCAACATATATTGTGCAGTGTTTGTATTTGTGGTTAACTTGTCGAATTGAAAAACTTCTTTTGCAGTTGACGTTTTGAATTCATTACTAACGAAAGAGGGGGTCAGTTCTTTACAAATAACAAATGCCTTAGTTTTGAATATTCTGTTGAAGTGTCCATATTATTGCGAATTTTTTAATTTTTATGTTATATGTCTATATTTTTAAAAATACTTTAACAAATTTTATTCAATTACGAAACATCGCTAATGTCGACGAAATGCTTCTGAGGTGGTCTCTCAGAACAAGAGTTTTAAAAATGCATTTTTAGCAGGTGAGGAAAATATTGCGCAAGATTTATGATCCTCAGAACATTGGCAACGACGAATACCGCAGACGATGGAACGATGAGCTGTACGAGTTATACAATGACATTGACATAGTTCAGCGAATAAAAAGACAGCGGCTACGCTGGCTAAGTCATGTTGTCCGACTCCTTCTTTGAAAGTGTTCAATGCAGTACCCGCCGGAGGAAGCCGAAGAAGGGGAAGGGAAGGCCTCCACTCCGTTGGAGGCACCAGGTGGAGAGCGACCTGGTTACAACTGGCACCGAACTGCGAAGGAAATAGCCGGCTAAACGGTTCAACACCAATCACATACATACATTTTTAGAGTGATTTTTTTTTTGTGCTGAGGAAATATTATATGAATTATTTGTATAAATATTACGCATATAAACACTTTTAAAGCCTGTCGGTCCAGCCTTGGTGATGCGCTAACAACCGGCGTATTTTGCCCATTCACTGCTGTATTTGCAATTCATTAATCCCTTACAACAAAGAGACAGTGATTTCAAATCATCAACCGACCGGCACAAAACCAATAACACCTTCACAGCATCTTCAGTTGCCGGCAACAACAAACCTCAATGCGGTGGATGTACGTATCCCTATCTGTTGTACATATGTAATGCACAGCTATATTGCTTAAAAAGCTATTGGGGACAACAACAACAATGACTTACAACGGCTACAGTATCCACTGTGCAAACGATAATAAAAAACAACAACAATTATAGTTCAAAACCGACTGCAATAGCGTCAATGCTGACTTCCTAAGGATTTTCATTGCAGTCGGCATGCAGACAACTGAGGCGAGCGTGGCAGCAGCCGACAGTGTAATGAAAGCAAAACGAAGCGTTGATTGCCAGACCAGCAGACGGAAGAACACGACGTGCAACTCATACGTACGGAACGTATGGACGGACGGACATAAAAACAGAGAGAGAAATGCAGACGGCACACTGACAGTCTGGCAGTCATCCAGGCAAATGCTTCGTGGGGGTAATAATATAGTAAAAGCTTAGCCAATAAGCGAGCAATGTGCATCCCTACGTTGAGGTATTTGTATGACATTGTTGTGGTTGTTGTTTATGTGTCAGATGATGGTGGTGCTGATGACGATCGTTTTTGCTGCTGCTGTTGTTGTCATTGCAGCAATGCAACATTTTAGAATTGACTTCGGTGAAATGTTTATTACCGATATTGTTGTTGCTCTTTGTTGTAGTCGTACGACTAGTTAGTTACTGTGCTATTGCAATCGTTGCTTTCTGCTCCAAGTATGTAGTTGTTGTAGCTATTGTCGGCATCGATTGTTGTCTCATAACATCAAGTAATAAAATTATGAAAAGCTAGACACATTAAGGAGCAAATACATATCAACAAATATAATAAAATAACAAAAACTATAAGAAATACAAAAAATGACTAAAGAATGCGTTGCGAAATCCCATGCGCTTGACGGGGTCTACTGTTACGTTCTTCAGCTGAAAGTGAGGAACACACTCTCGTTCAACCTGTCTCCGCACCACTTTTGTCGAGAATTATGGATACAAATAAATTAATATGTACTTATGTATGTATGTATGTACATTAGGGTGGCCCATATTCCAAAGCCACACTATCCCTTACTGGTTTTCCATACCGTAATAAGATAATAAGAATAACATTAGAACCGTTATAACGGTATATCACGAGCATGCGACGCTTGAGAATGCACGTGCAACACATTTAATTTACTTTCAAATTTGTATTTCTGTAACTCTATCATCAATCGACCGATTTTTAAGATTGTGGTCATTTTGGATAGGTAATAAAATGCAGATCTTATTACGGTATGGAAACCAGATAGTGTGGCTTTGAAATATGGAAGTCTGAGACATAAAAATGGCAAAAATTCTTGATTTTTCAGGATTTCAAGCTCCTTGCGCAACCTCTAAACCTTTTTTGATTGACCCAAAACTTTGTATATACTAGTTTTTGGGCTATTCGCATATTTCTAGGGGGTGCGATCCAGAATCCAGAAACTTTTTTTATCCTCCATACAACTAAGGGCCACCCTAATGTACATACATATGGGTGCCGCACATGTATGGCAGGCGAATGAACGGAAAATGGCAATTGCTACATGTGGCAGCGAATACGTGCAACACAAATATAAGCGAAACACAACAACACAAATTGGAGGAGCTACAGTAAATAGAGCGCCAACAGCAGCGTTGGAGCAATAAAAGTGCTGAGAGTAAAAAAACAGGCAACAAATCACACGCAGAAAGGACCACTGAGCGCGACAGAGAGGTGGCAAAATAAAAACTATGAATGGAATTTGTTTTTTTTTACTTCCACTCACTCACTATCTGATGTTTACTTAAGACCCACTTTTTGTTTTGTTAGGTTAGGAAGCTGTCGAGCAACTTTAAAATTCTGCACAAGCGCTTGCAATGCCTCGCAAGCAGTGTTGCCAGTGTTGTATGAGAAACTATATTTAAACGATGGATATTTCCGCCCCGGCTTGGACATTCGACATAGATATACTGGGGATATGTCCATCGAGAATTATTACGGAGTTTTAACTGAACGGCTATACGACGTGTAACACAACGGTTTTATATTTATACTCGTTTTATAAAGTTCCACTCACAGAGATGAATTTTATTTCAATGGTTGATATTTTAATCAACATTCCAAACTTTCATAAAATTTATATTTTGATCGAAACAAATTCCTCCCCAAAATAACTTTTCAAAGGCTTCGAATAAAATACACAGGAATTGGAATTTTAACAAACAAATATGTTTATATAACATCGGGCAACCTCAAATTGGCATTGCAGACACTCTCTTTTATCTGTTGCTCATTGTCACACATACCGGTATGATAAACTGCACCGCACCGGCAGTTTAGTCTGCCAATTACGAGAGAATTACCAACAACAATCGTCCAAAGCATATTTAAAATAAAATTCTGTTGCTTATGTTAAGTTCACAACGGGACGAAGACGCATCTATTGTTGTTGTGGCTCCATTTGCGCGGTACTATAATGACTGTGGCGTTGCAAGTGCACGCGTTCAGTTGGCGAAACAGGATTTATGATTAAAGAAAAAGTCATCTCCATATCTCTGTGTTATACAATTTTGCATATTTGTTGTAATATTAAATGCGCCGATGAAAATTTTTTTTGTATATTTTAATTGTGTTATGCATTTTTCTGTGCTTAATATTGCAATATACAAGACCACGGCTGGCTTGTAGGTAGAGTTATGGAAGCTCTTGAGCAGCATTATCCTCCTCTTCCTCGGAGTTCGGCTAATGTTCTCCTTCATCCACTAACTATCGCTTCATTTCTCGTTTGCTTTCCAAGACTCCCATTGTAGTTTTGTTGTTTATGTGTTGGAGGCTGCCACAATTGTTGCTGCACGTATGTTTCAGACTTGTCAGTGGGATTCTTTCTTCCATTGCGTCGTCGCCCTCGCCACATTGTTTCATTTTTCGTATACATATCTTACGTCGCGTTTGCTGCTACCTTAACTTTGACTTTTTCTATTTCGTTGTACTGAGAGTAAATGTTTGGCCGTGCTTTATGGCGGCTCCCGCCGTTTCTAGGGTGCAAAGAATTTTTATTTCATTCACTTTTTACTTCACTTGTTTGTTTATCTGGCATGACCAGCCAATGCCTAAGAAAATTTCTATTTTTATGCGAAAATCGTTAAGCAGTCATACATAAATGCAAACTCAATTTGAGCTCAACTTCAACATCATGTGCATTCCACGAAGTATGGCTGCGGATGTTGCATAACGGAATGGTTTGAAAAACATTTCTCATAACAATCCATTAACATAACAGAATGAGATCTAAAATTTAAATTCAATCGACCAATGTCGATTCTATGACCTAGGCGACCATATACTCCTAGAGACCATATACTCCTTGACTATTCGGCGATCGCGAGTAAAAGCAGTAATTGAGGCTCTGTTTTCTCAAAGAGACAACATCATGTTCATCAGCCTTGGAACACTGTTAAGCTTTCTTAAAGTTTCTTAGTTAGATGTTATACTGTGATAATAGGAGAGGGCAGATTGACTATAGGTCGCTGTGCGTTCATAAATTCTTAATCTAATCTAACCTAAGCGGGATTTATAGGCGAAACTAAGAAACAACCGCGCGTTATTGTGGACTCAGCCTCATTTACACTTAGTTATTTACAAAGAATTAAAATAATGTATCAATAAGAACAAATATGGATGTTAACATCTGTAAAACATAAAATGTGCTTAATGTACAAAGCAAATATACGTAAATATCTAATAATCACAACAAATAATAAATTAATAAACGACAAGTGTGAGAAAGTTCGCCCGCCCGATTTAGATGCTGGAATTGTATGACCGCCCCTTCAGACGTTCTGCGTGCTATTGACATGGGAACACGAGCAAATTAAAACGAATAAAAGGTGGAATTGTGTAAATATGAAATGAGAAAAATCCACACTTTGGGTAAGCATTCAGCCCGAACTGAAAAACGAAATTTGCGCTCCCATGGTTGGGGGCATTCAAATGCGCAGGATGTGAGTATAGCAATAAGAATAAATAGAAATCATCACGTACAAAGGATAATGACCGAAGAAGGAAACAAACCAGCACAAGTAAGCGAGGCTAGTACGAGTAATTACAAGAGGGAAAAAAAGAGTTATTTGATTTCTGTTTCAAGTGAGCATTTTGTGTAGAGCACATGCAAATGTTTCACAGATTTCAGCTGGTGGTGCATGGTTTACTGTTTAAGAGCCTGTGTGTTTGTGTGTGTATGTGTGTAGATAAACAAAATTCCCGGAATTTTCGCAACAACTTTTGTGTGTGCGGGCGCCTTAAAGGGGCGGAAGAGGCGACAACACAAGTAGAATCGTCTACACTCTCACAAATACGTATATACATATATTGAGTACTACACATTAGCCTGCAGCTTTTGACTTGCTTTGTCCCAGTCCATGTCTGGCTGCCTCAATGCCCCTTCGCATGCTTTCCTGCAGCGAGTTGCAATTATTTTACTACAATTTATTTTGTTTTTGCGCGACAACGACGCTGCCTCTGCGGTGGCATTGTGTGAAATGCTCTCAACGGATTTACCGCGACCGCGACTTAGCAGCAAACAATGAGGATGCAAACTAGCAGGCAATAAGTGGCGAATTATTTGAGTTTTTAGTGCAATTCATATAGTATTGAAGAAACTTGTGTCAGCCGAAAATATCTAATATTCCATATATTTGCAATAAATAACTCTCAGATTAGTAGGCTGTGGTTTTAGTTCAAACGAACTCTTTTAAAACCTATTTAGAAATAGGGGCATCACTATGGCCACGTGTAACATAAGAATTAATTGTGACTTTGGAGCTTTTTGTTCTTATTTAAATCGCATTTGATCTTTTTTAAGGTTTATATGATTATGAGGTTTCACCCAAGCAAAGTACAAATTCAATGATAATGGCCGAAGCGAGGGATTTTTTCTCATTTATAGATTTCATTAACATTTTATTTTTTTGCAGTTCCTAAGGATATTACTTCATTTTTTTCCTTTTCATCTCTTCCAAATGAAAAAAAAATAATAACCATAAGCAATTTCATTTACAATTAATTGAAATCAAAATTATGGTTCATCTTTATGAGCAATTGCAAAATCTATTGTTTTTCATGTTGTTTTTTCTTTGTTTGCTAGCACTGTATCTCTTTGAGATACAGTGGCTCACAGCTTATTTCATGCATATGAATTTACAAAATTTGAAATGTTATATCTTGACAACAAAAACACATATCGAAATAATTCAAACTCCTAGTTGATAATACGAATGTGTAGTTTATAAAAGATACTTTATTTTATTATTTTTATTTATTATTCAATAACTTATAAACAAAAAACCAGAAACGTAAACAAATTTCATATCACAGCTTATTTCATGCAGTGTACTTTTAATTAAAAATAAGATAAATAATTTGTTTAAAACTTGCTTAATACTTAGTATGATATCCGTTAGCTTTTAATACACCTTTTAGTCTAGCTGGCATGGACTCAACTAGTTTTTTTGTAATTTCTGTCCCAATTTTGTTCCATTATTCCATTGTTGTCTTTTTAGCTGTTCCTTATTACTGATGCGGTGTTTACGGATGTTATTTTCTAACAAAGACCATAAATTCTCGATCAGGTTCATGTCAGGTGACTGGGCCGGTGGATTAATTAAATGTGGACAATTCCATATTAGCCAGGTCTGTACTATTGACGGCAAGAAGAAGAAGTACTATTGACGCTTTGTGTTTACGATCGTTGTCCTGATAACACCGGAAATTTTGACGGATCCCAAGTTTCTCGGCACTTTGGATTAAATTTTCTTTCAATATATTAAGGTACAATGTTTTGTCCATTATACTCTCAATAAATACCAAATTTCCAACGCCGGCTGCAGACATACACGCCCATACCATAACACTGCCCCCACCATGTTTAAATGTTGGCCTAATGTTACATCTCTGAAGCTCAGAATTGGGTTTCCTCCACACGTAAGCCATTCCATCTGAACCGAAAAGGTTGAATTTCGACTCGTCAGCAAAAATTACAGTATTCCAGAAGTTAAAATCCTCGGTTTCCAGCTCCCTTGCAATTGTAACTCGGCTTAGTTGGTTTTTTTTGCTAATAAATGGCTTCTTTCGGGCTACTCGATCATTGAAGTCATGCGCACGTAGTACCCGACGCACAGTTTCAGCACAAAATGATTTCCCTAGCACCTCCTGAATCTCTGTAGTTATCTTTGGAACTGATAACCTCGGGTTTTCTTTAATTTTACGCACAATTAAACGCGCGTCACGTTCATTGAACATTTTATTTGGTGCGTTTCGGCCTTTATTTTGAATACGACCTTCATGCACGAAACGCTCAATTATATTTTGCACTGTAGCACTACTTAAATTTACAATCTCAGCAATTTTTCGCTGTGATTTTCCATTTTTGAAATGGTTTATGTCCAATTCTCTCTGCTCAATCCTTGTACGGGGGCCCGTTTTACTCAAATTGGTACACTGGTATACTCGACACTAAAAAACACGTTAAAATTTTGTTCAAACTATTTCTGAATCCCAGCCCTAAGATTTACAAACCCCTAATACCGCAACCCAAGCAACGAGATGTCTCCACAACATAGACAAGTGGGTGCATGAAATAAGCTGTGAGCAAAATTTCTGGAAGGTAGCTGGAATTCTTGGTTTTGTAAACGTAGGATTGTTCTTCCAAGAACTTTATTTAGCATACTATATTAGTAAAGCATTGTAGAATATATATCCATCAACTTTTTTTCTTAAGTGTCTTACTTTCCATTTTATGGCAATATAAACTGAAAAATTTATATTGCATGAAATAAGCTGTGAGCCACTGTATGTAGTTACGCTTGAAATACACATTACAGTTGCATATGCCTGCCAATTTAATGACCTCTGGACCTTTCTCAAGATTTTGCATTCAACAAGCAGCTGCTTTCTAATACAAAAAATAATAATTTTTTTCCGATTTTCCAAATTTTGGGCATGATTTTATGCATACCCTTCTCGTAACCATTCCATCTTGCAATTTCGTAAACTTCATAAATTTGTCTGATTATGAAACAAAACGTCAACACGCACACACTTTTTATGACGTTAAAACCACTTTGTCTTGCATTTTCGCATGATGCCTAACATTACAGCATCGCCACCCTCCACACACATATTGATTACTTTCACCTTTCTACAAAATATATTAAAAATTGTCTTGCGTGAGTACAGTTGCGTACCAGAGTATTACAAGTATTACAATTATTGCTGTACAGTTGTATGGCGTCAAATGTTTCTATTGCTCCACACCTGCCCGTTTAACCATAATTTAGTTTGTTTCATTGTAAACTCTACCTATGTTTCCAACACTGGCGCTGTTGCTACTCGTGTAAGTGATCCACCCTTCTGGTTTTCTGCTTCTCCTATTTACGTTGAGTAGTCGGTTTGTGGCACTAGTTGTCTGTCACTGTTTACCAGCAACATCTGCCTTGGCTTGTGGTTAGTTGTGCTCGCATGCTTTTTCTTGTGTGCATTGCTTATCTTTCTCATATGCCTCGCTTTGGACGTACATTGTACATCCTTGACTACTGTTAAGGACTGGTTTGTTTGGCTCAAGTCTTCGTTTAGTAGTGTGGATGCCTGCTGATGCTGTTGCTAGGCGAATTATTAATCTTTACTCTCTACTGCGGCAGGTGTTATTCTCAATTAGGCGAGTAATTAGTGGCAAATTATATTAACGTTTCATTGCCTTTCAATATTTTTCACTTTGTATTACCGCTGATCAATGGATTTGGGTAAGTAACTAATATGCGTAATCTTTATTACATTTGTCACATATTTTAATGTTTCTCAACTCGCGCAATCAATTTTTCGCCTCTTTGAAAACAAGCAATTTGCTGCAGTAACCAAATATGAATTTGAAAAGAAGATTACACATAAAATCATAGAATTAGTAATATAGATTATATGCACATATTCTTCTATATTCCACAGATATACTTCTCAAAGGCCATATTGGTGAGTATTATATGAATTGAGATGGATTTAATCTATATAAGTAGCAACATGTTTGCAAAACTCGATTTTTTTACAAAAAAAACTCTCACTGATTAGAGTTCGTCAGCGTGTTAGAGGTAGTGATGAGCGATATTTCACTACCGGTGATTTTTTCACTGTGATTGAAAAATCACATAGCAACTGTGATCAATTTTTGTAAATATCAGTGATTTACAATCGCAGTTCAGTAATTTGAGTTCGATCACAGTTGCTATAGAGAAGTTCAGTGTTTTTATTTGATCACAGTACATATACGAGTTCAGTAATTCTAATTCGATCACTGTAACAGTAGCAGTTCAGTGAATCTAATTCGATCACTGTAGCAATAGCAGTTCAGTGATTCTAATTCGATCACTGTAGCAATAGCAGTTCGAAAGTAGCAATCACTGTTCAGTACCAATATCAGTTCGAAAGTACCAATCACTGTTCAGTACCAATATCAGTTCGAAAGTAGCAATCACTGTTTAGTAACAATATCAGTTCGAAAGTAGCAATCACTGTTTAGTAACAATATCAGTTCGAAAGTAGCAATCACTGTTCAGTGATCACAGTAGAAATTTTAGTTGTGATTTTGATAATTTTGGGTACGGTGCACAGTGGGCGATTGGGCCTCGTTAGCGGCATTTAATTAATAACTTCTAAACGAAAAAAGATATCTTCAGACGGTTTTTTTTCACAGCTCAGAAAAAAGTCGTAGAAAAAAAAATTTTGTTTAAATTTATTTTTTTAATTTTTAAAATTTTTTTTATTTTTTTTTAATTTCAAATTTTTTTTTTACCTTCAATAAACAAATTTTATAAATCAAAATTATCTTCGGAATCAGAATCAGGCATATCTAGATGCTTCTTTAAAAGCAAGCTCTTAACATCATCGTCCATAATAATATTTTTTGCAGTCGAAATTGAAGACCCATTTGACAATTAAGATATCAAAGGGTCAGACGAAAACTAATAAAGCATTTATGATATCTTCCATTGTATTTTTCCTGGAATTTTTTCTTGTATTGCTCTCGCGTATGTTTCGATAGTCCTTGTTCCTGGCTTCAAGAGCTTCTTCGGACATCATACCAATCGGAAGGGAAAAATGGTTTATTATATCTGCTCCATGAATTAAAATTCTGTGAACAGACGATGGCATGTAAAACCAGGAGTATGCTTTAACAAAAATTTCGGTGAAGGTACTTCAGAAAAATGATCAGTGACCGTTATGACACTAGGATAGCATTTTTTTTCGCACAACGCAGTTTGTCGTAGCATGGATATATATCGCCGTTTTGCCCTTTAGCGGCTCTCTTTGACAAATTCCATGTCTACTTGGTATGTCCAACATCTACAAATAGCGCCAGTGCTTTTTCATCAGAAAGTTTTGTCGGTAGACGCTGAGGGGTACTCATAGTTTTCAAAATCTTACCGCTAAACTCTTCGTCGGCGTTTAGCATTGACACCACCTGTGAAGCACTACGTTTTCCACCTTTATACAAGCTGCAGCTTGCAGCTACCAACAATGCTTCTGATGGCACATCTTCAGTAAGGCCTGACAATTTCTTAACTTGCGTTTTTTTGCAACACTCCGAAATATCTTTTTGTGGACGTCCAATAATTTCGGAAGATGATCTTTCAATCAATACTAACGGCGTATCTAGCCATTCCTGGTTTTGTTTAAAAAAAAAACCTTATTTCTTCTACAGTTTTCCCACTTTTCTACAAGCTTACTAGTAAAATTTCGCAGCTTTTTGCCAAATCCAATTGTTCCTAAAAAGTGCCATGATTTAAAGGTTAGCAGGTAATAGCAGTTCATATTATACATTTTGGACACACAATGACTCACACTTCCAGCTAAAAAAAGAGTTAGACCGAATCCGTGCGAATGTTGTAACTTCTACTCCACGAACGACAGGTGTACGCTAGTGCGGGCTAGTTGTTAATACACTTAATTGCCACTACGTTTTATGAACAACACATTTACAGACCGATCACAAAAACTGATTTTTTATGTAATACATACCTTGAAGTTAATAAAAAGCCACACTTTTAATGAAACAAGTAAAAATTGTAAATTTCAAAGGAGCTAGAAATCAATGCGCACTACAAAGAAAAAATATTGTAAAGCACTTGCTAAAACATATTTTGTGTTTGAGAGCTCACAGCTGATGATCAGCTGATCGTAGAGCTTATAAAAAACCGCCAAAAATCTAATCAAAGCATCTGTTATCGATTTGTGAAAAAAAATTAACGCTTTTTCAAATTTGAAAATTTGAATTAAATGCCGCTAGCGAGGCCCAATCGCCCACTGTGCGGTGATTACAAAAGCAGTTAAATGTACCTAAAATTTATTAATTAATTAATTGTGATTACAAAAGCAGGTAAATTTTGGATATTGTTAAAATTAATAAAAATGTAAATGTAAAAAATTAAAAAAAAAAATGTGGAGTATAAATTCTCATAAATTCGTTTTTTTTTTTGTTGTGATCGCAATAGCAATATAAAATCAATGTTGTTTTGAAAAAAGCAATCACTGAAATCACAGTGATTCAAAAATAGCAAGATCGCTCATCACTAGTTAGAGGAGACATTGAGGCAAGCTTCCAATGCACAATATGTGAACCCATAAATTATAATTGCACATAATATGAAATCTATTTAAAATTTTAGAAAAAATATGCTATAACTTCGAAATATACACACACTATATATACATGTATATATGAATATAATAAGCAAAAGTGAAAAATACAAGAATCTTAATCTTAAATAGGACAATCGAGTGGCTGTGTCTGACCCATATGAGCTGTGGCACGTCAAGTGACAGTATGTCAGCAACGTCGACGCCTATTTAGAATAAACACTTGCAATGTTGGAGGAGACCGAAACCGTAGCCAGCAGGAAGGACGCATCCAATGAAGAAATCATACACGCTCTGGCACAGATATAGAAACATAGGTATATATATATAAAAGATGCAGCCGGTTGCAACATGCAATGCTAGCGATTGGTGCTAGCTAGCCCTGTAAAATGCGCTTTCGAAATCGCAAGGCGAGGTACAAAGTCCTCTAATAGTTTGCGCGGGTGTCAGCGGAGTTATCAAAACAACTCGACAGTGTAAAATAACAAATAAAGCTATTTTATGGCACACGGACACAAGCGTTGTCTTTCATGCAATGAGTATATTGCCTAGAAAATGTCCATACAATCGATAGAGGTAGCAAAAACAAGGCATAAACGATGCTGTGGATTGGTGCGTGGTGATAGAGGTCAAACGGCGCGTTGCTTAAAATGGGCACAGAAACAATCACAAAGGCTACGCCAACGTAGGGAGACGATCAGTAATGTGTAGCAACGTCAGATCGCAGCGTCCACAGCAGCATTCCAAGTCCAATTCCAAGCGATAAAAATAGCATTAATCGCATAATCTCATTTAACTCGTTTCAGGCATTGCTTTTGTGCTGGTCTGTTTTTGATTTCTTTTTGTTCTTACTCCGCTTTTCACTTTGTTGTCTCGGTTTTTTTAACATAAAGACAGGAAGTAGTATTATTTGTATTTAATATTTTAAAATATTTGTCATAATAAAAGTGTTTGTTAATTTAATCAATTAATCGTACGAAACACACACTATGGAAATACGTATACATGTATGTGTGTATGTAAAAGTACAAATGAAAATATTGCAACAACAGCATTGAGCAGAGTGGTATGCAACAAGCGATTGTCTGTGAAAATTTTGTTGTTCTAAAATATTTCGATTTATGTAGTATGTTCAATTGCGAAAAATTAACGGTGTGTAGACACGATTCGCACATGATGATTATTTTCCAGAACCAGTTTCGCAACACTGGAACAACGATCGTTATACCATAAGAGTTCAATGACATTAATGATGCTCAATTATGGCCACATACCTTTGCCGCTGAGGCGAACAGATTGAACGCTTTTCAGTTGTTCGATGACGAAAGCTAGCATTTCGTTCAATGTCACGTGAATTAGTGCAAAAGTTGTGTGTTGTGGTTGTAATACCATATAACATAACAATAACGGAACATTTTATGCCCCCAAAATGACATCAATCAGAAACATAAAAAGTTCTAAAATTAAACCAGAAGTTTAACTAAAAACTTTGAAAATGGGATTGCACCTAATGTTTTAAAATATGTTTGGAAAGTAGGCAGTTCAATATCTCACATACTTAATAGAAACAGTTAGGTTGGTTTGTATGTGAATCGGTATAGGAATTGGACAATGAGTTTGACACTACCTCTCAGCATTCGAAGGCAACAAATACTTATGTATATGCCGAACTGCAAGAATTTATAATGGACCGCATGTGAACTTAGCCCTTCCTAACTGGTTTAAGTGTCGTTTTAGTTAACTCATTTAACCCTTTCATGCCCAATGTTGCGTATATGCAACATTGTACTTATTTTTTAACCAGCGGTTTTTTCAATTATGTAGACTTATGTGTTATGCAAGCTTACAGTTACTTTTTCTGATTTGAGCTGTGCACGTGTTCACTCAGTAAGAGTTCTTAGCACAGAGAAACTGGCAAAAATCGTTTCGCGAAAAAAGTTATACAAAAGTTGGTATACAAAAATGGTTCAAAAACATAAAAATAATTGTTTTATTTTAAACAAAGTGAACTATATATATATGTAAGGATAAGAGAGTTATTTACTAAAAAAAAATCATGAAAAAAGTGTTTAGTTTATTTATAATAATTTAATTTGTGCCTATAAGCAACATCACATAGCTAATGAACCAGGTAACATAGGACTTTGAAATTTTTATCACTTCATATTTGAGTTAAGACTAATATATATCTGTCCTAAAAAAGCTGTTAGCTCCGCCCATTTTAATTCGGGCATGAGAGGGTTAATGAAAGATTGCAATTGGCATACTTAACTAGTAAATTAAGTATACATTCATGAACACACGTGTATGTACCTATTTCACAAACAATAAAATTGTCGACCGTCTTTGGATGATTACAGAAAGTGGAAGACGACTAAGATAACACGTTTACCCAAAAACAGAGTCAAAATAAATTAAAAACCATAGCGAACCAAGCAGACACGGCAAGGCTAAAAACAATTATACGTACATACATACATAGGTACATCGGTATTACAGCAACAGCAATGGCAACGCCATCAAATAGCTTAACTGGCTAATATTACGACATGCAGTGCAGCAACAACAAACAACAGCAATAAGTTCTCGAATGAATTAACGAAATCAAGTCTGCAAGGCGAAGTAACAAAGCTGATGACGCTGGAAGACGAGCTGGGTATATGTACATATATGTATGTATGTATGTATGTGTAGAATTGAAGTGGAGACGAATGTTATGGTATTATCAAAGCTACGAAAAGCGATGACGAGGTAGAAAACCGAGATCACCGACGAGGCCGAGGCCGGGAAAAATGCTGCCCACTGCTGACCAGTGAGCAAAATCGTAGTTATGCATAAACGCAACACACATGTATGTACATACATACACACGCGTATGTATGTATGGACGGGTCATCAAACTGTGACGTCGCGGAACATAAAGAAGCAAAAAACAATAAAAACTAAATAAATGAAGTAATTTAGAATTAGACTAAATGTGTGAAGGAACAGAAAAGGTTCTAATTGGAAAACACAAAAAGAACAACATATATAAATGTCTTATGAAGCAGCTGTGCAAAAATCATATGACTTGCGAGTTGCGAAAAAAATAAATATGGATATGTTTATTTTAGAAGGTAGCACACTTCCTTGACCTGACCTCTGGAGTGTATTAATTGTTCGCATTGGAGTCATTTATTTAATAATATTTGTATACTAAATATACACAATAATTATATCTGAATTTCAATAAATTAATTCTACAAGCAGTATGCGAATACGCTAATAAATTTTCCAACAAGTTTCAATTGCAAACAAGTCTGTTGCTACGATCATTAAGGAATGCGGCCAGACGGCATACACTTGTTGGCTACCCTTTTCTATATATATTTTGAAAGTTTGCGTACTCACTTCATGATAAACCTTTAACTACTGAGGTAAAATATTTGGGCGTAGTTACTGAGGTGGGGGTAAATTTTACCCCTTTATAATCTATAAATAATTTTTGTCAACGAAATTTTTTTTTTAAATTTATTTGTTTTTAATTGTAATAATAAAACACATTTTTAAATGAATAAAATAATAAATTTAAAGAAATCGAACTTCTAGTTTAACAAAACTAGGACTTGATTTCATAGCCACTTTTCTTAAAACTAAAAAACAAACTACGAGGTGTAAAATTTACCACCACCTCAGTAGTTAAAGGTAAAAAATGTTGAAATTCTTTTAATAATATTGAAACCAAGCAAAATGTAATACAAATAAAGTACAAACTTTTTGAGTCAACAATTTTTTAAACACCATTATTTTTGCTTTTTCGAACCTAAAAGCTTCTGGTGTTTTAGAAGACGCTCTTCGTCTGCAATATCTGCTAAAACTCCAATCATGAGAAAATAGTTAATGAATTCATCATGAATGACGAAAGTTATGAACAACAAGATGACAGATTTCTATAACATTTAATGGTTTTTCATAAGATTGCGATACTCTAACGGTGTTTATAGGTCATGTACTTAAATTGTACTGATACATTCTAAACAAATGCATTTCATTTTTCCGTCGCATGTCAAAGAAATTATTGGAGACACTGACTTTTGAAATTAAGTGATATCTTCTGCATGCAATTCATTCATAAATCCGCTCATTCTTTACTATTTATTAGAAAATTATGCATATGACTTAATACTGTTTACATCGGTCAGTTGTAAGTGGTGTTGTTCAATTTAATACATATAATACATTTCAGGAAAAATAAAAACAAAATTTAAAAATACATATTTACTCAAATGTTTTTATATATTCGGAGCTTCTAAAAATCTCAGAAGAAACTTTGCCAATATGTTTTCCATCTACATTAGTATTTATCAGAATAATTACGCAGTGCAATAAAATTTTTATATATGTAAATATATATTATGTAGTTACATACATTAGTGTAAGAAGTATTTATGATAGTGATTTAAAATTACCTTGCATTAATTGTAATCCAATACTAAATTTTCCATTTACTGCTCCAGACTCTTCTTTTAATGTTAACATAAATCCTTTTTATTATATTTTCTTTTTATTGTTCAAGATCTTGAACTGAATGTCTAATATTTTTTCAAATTGCTTTAAATTTCAAAAAGCAAATAACCACATTAATATGCTTGTATTTAAGTAATGAGCAGTTAATGTTTATTATTAGCACTATTATATTATTTTAAATTTCGTACATTGCGATATTTTTGTTTGTTTTTTCTTTTTAACCTTCATTATGTTTTATGCGTGAAAATATATTCATAAGAATATGTTTTAAAACATAATTCAAATATCTTTAATGTGATAAATTAAGCCCATTTTACGATATACATATACCCAATGATTTTAGTGTGTATATGTGCATAAAATGGATTATATAGAAATGTTGCATTGAAAACTCGAGTCATTTGTTATTTATAAATATTCCAAAACCTATATACTTATTCAAATGAATATTTGGTTAACCCAGTTCGAATAACTTTGAAAAAGAAATACCAAAAATGCTCCAAGTATTCTTTAAAACCATAATATACAAAATATTTTGAAACATTTCTACTAACTCAAAATATGGATTTCAAAACAATCTTAATGAAAGTCAATATACGAGATAAAATTGAAGAATTTTCGCAGTTTCAAAATAAAACGTGAAATTGAAATATCTTGTACGTAGGAATCCCTTAAAAATACTACATATGAATGCAAAACAAAACAAGTAAGGAAGGGCTAAGTTCGGGTGTAACCGAACATTTTATACTCTCGCAATTTATTTATTTAACTTTATTTATATTATACATATAATACACAATTTGTCCCACATATTCGTCATATATATTGTATAAAGTCCATTGAAAGTTGGAAACCATAATATTAGGTTAGAAGCACCGAGGTCCTCGTGTTGGATATATGGGCCTTAAAAACCTATGGTCCGATTTCGGCGATTTTTAGAATGGGGCTGCCACACCATAAACATAGTATTTGTGCAAAGTTCTGCACCGATATATTCACTAGTGCTTACTTTATATATCGTAAAGTAACCGATTCAGATCGTCTTCAAAGTTCTGGTATATGGGAAGTAGGCGTGGTTGTGAAGCGATTTGGCCTATTTTCACAACATATTATTGGGATGTAAGAAAACTATTACAAACCAAGTTTCATTGAAATCGGTCGAGTAGTTCCTGAGATATGGTTTTTGACCCATAAGTGGGCGACGCCACGCCCATTTTCCATTTTGTAAAAAAATCTGAGTGCAGCTTCCATCTGCCAATTCTTATGTGAAATTTAGTGTTTCTGACGTTATTCGTTGGTGAGTTAACCCACTTTTAGTACTTTTCAACCGAACCTTTGTATGGGAGGTGGGCGTGGTTATTATCCGATTTCTTTTGTCATTTTTGGACTGTATTAAGAAGTGGCTAAAAAAAAAGACTGCAGAAAGTTTGGTTTATATAGCTCTATTGGTTTCCGAGATATGTACAAAAAACCTATTTGGGGGCAGGGCCACGCCCACCTCCCCAAAAAAATTACATCCAAATATGCCCCTTCACAGTGTGATCCTTCATACCAAATTTTATTTCCATAGCTTTATTTATGGCTTAGTTATGGCACTTTATGTGTTTTCGGTTTTCGCCATTTTGTGGGCGTGGCAGTGGTCCGATTTTGCTCATTTTCGAAAGCAACCTTCCTATGATGCCAAGAAATAAGTGTTCCAAGTTTCATTAAGATATCTTAATTTTTACTCAAGTTACAGCTTGCACAGACGGACGGACGGACGGACGGACGGACGGACAGACAGACATTCGGATTTGAACTCCACTTTTCACCCTGATCACTTTGGTATATATAACCCTATATCTAACTCGTTTAGTTTTGGGTGTTACAAACAACCGTTATGTGAACAAAACTATAATACTCTCTTAGCAACTTTGTTGCTAGCAACTTTGTTGCGAGAGTATAAAAAAAACTGTGTGAGGCAATCAAGACGTCTACATCGACGTCGGCAGCGAAGGTAGCAGCGAAACCAGCAACATAACACATTGTGGTAACAGCGCAGCTCCGACTACATTGACTGCAGAAAACGACGACGATAAGTAGACAAACGACCAGCTATAATGGATGATGATTCTGATTCGATTTCGATCCATTCGCTTATTTCTTTTTTCCATTATAATATCATATTCGTGATTTTGCTGTGTACGCTTTTGAATTGGTTCACTATGTCCCTGATATTTCAACTCTTTTATTTTATAGTTCCGTCAGAGTTTTTTTGCAAATCAAAAGAATTGAACCTATTGTAGCTGTGGTTTTGAATTTTCGGGGTTTTCTTACTGGATATAGTATGAGGTGTAGTGGCACGTCAGCTGCACACATGTGACAACGCGGCAAAAATAAAACAAAAAAGTTTTTAAAAAGGAAAACTGTTCAAGATTGCCTTAATTGTTCAACAATATCTTATTTACTATTACATTCACTAACAGCTTTAATATTTACATATGTATAATCACTTTCCGGTGCAATTGCATCTCCCACTCCGCGACATGTTGCAAGCACAACCAATCAATGATATTTTTACGTGTCACAAATGTGCATGCCCCTGTAGCACCAGTATTTAACGCTAACAAATATGTGGGTGCCGCCACGTGTGATCACAAACATATATACATACATATGAAGATATGTATGTGGTTTAACACAAATATTTCTCTAATAACGCAACGCGTTTACTTATGAATTTATTTAGTGCACAATTGTTCTTAAAGTGCGAAATTCCTCTTTTATAGGATGGTGCACTTCGGCTGTATTCGGTAGCGTTTTACTAGTTAGAATCTTGCTGACTGGCTTTGCAACGATGAACTGTGAAAATGTCGTCACCAGCTGATGCTAACTGCGATAACAGACGACGTTGTACTTTTTGGTTGGTTAGAGTTGTATGAGTACAATAAGAGTGACGCTTGGCGAGTCGAAGAATTACTTATACTCAACATTTCCAGACTTAAATGACACTAAGTCTTAGGAATTTAGCCGGTAAATTCGGTACTGGAATCGGTATGTCGAAAACGAAAACCGAAATATAAAGCGTCGGCCGCCAACTGAAAGACAATAAGTACCAACTACAGTGCGTAGTCAGCAACACCCGTTCCTCCCAGCGAGGTTGCAATCGACGATTCAGTGCCACACACCCCTATGCATAACCACGTCCAGCTTGTTTGTTCAAATGTACACCAAGGAACGTAACTCAGTTCCTTTGTTGGCGCATTTCTACAGACATATTTAAAGAGGATTTGTAGCAATCGTAAACCATAAATTTCCTAGGCTTTACTTTTACACCACTTGTTACACGATTTTTATGTAATTATTATAATTAATTTAAAGTATAGTCATTATTTTCACTACTTAATCGTTTACAATTTTGTTATTTTTGATATGGTTATGAATTTCAACTGCGTTTTCACTGCAAACGAATAAAATCCACCGAATTCGTTTCGTGGCTGTTTGGTTGTTTCTCTTCCACTTTGTGGACTTACCGTTCACTCACTTCTCCACTCAACATTTTGTATTTTACGTACCATACACGTTGATGTTGGCGTCGACGTCGAAATCGAACAACCGATGCTTCGGTCGTTAGGTGTTTTTGCTTTTTGTTTTTTAAATTGCTGTTGGGCTGGTAGAGAAATATAACGAAAATTTGGAATTCCACATAGCACTAAAGCGAGTTGCCAGCCGCTGACATTCTCAGACTACACTTGCAAAGTACCAACAAAACCTAAAACCACCAACAACTACCATCAAAAATCGTACGAAATAATTTTCGTTCGTTCATCGGTGTTGTTGGTGGCTCTGTTCATTTTTCGCGTTTCGCTTTCGTCCGTCCAACACTTCTCGTTCTTTTACAAAATTTTCCTCGTGCCTACACTGCCCCAACTATCCAATTCGACACTTTGCACGTTTTAACCTTTTACGATTGCTTTTTCGACTTTAAAACCCTGACTATATTCTAAGTAATTCCATTTTATTGTATATAACTTATATTATAGGTATGTACCATAAAAATTACGTGGAAATTTCTGATCTGGTTGGTCTATATATTCCGATTTGGAGGTGGTGGCGACAAGAGCTGTGTCTTATAATCGAATTTGCATGCACTTGGTACCCAGTGGAAAAAGCACAAATAATTTATGTACTCCTTAAATGCGAAAAACCTCACTGCACACTTCCTGACTTTCTTAATATTCTTTACTTTACTTTAAGTTTTTTTAGCACAATTCACATACCACGCTGCCACCACACTAGTGCTGCTGTTTCAAATGTCACTCACTTTGCTCTGTCTCTGCTGCTGCTGTTGTTGCCCCGTTGATATTGCTGCTTTTACGGATATCTCTATATATATCGATATATCGATGAATTTTCGAAAAGCCGCAACAACAAATAATTCGTTTTTGTTGTCACTCGTGTTGTTGTTTACATTTTGACACTTGTCAAATGTAAATCGCTGTCGCAAAAGTAGCTGCGTATGTTTCATTCATTTAATTTATTTCTTAAAACGGTGTGAGCGTGATAGAAGACGAACATTCACCGGTTGCATCGCCTTTGGCGAGCATGTGCTGAAAAGAGTGCCCCAATGGTATGCTTGAGTGGCATTAGTGAAACAACACCGGCCACGAACCGGGCGTAGAACAGCTGTGGTTCTCTACAGCTGGGAACAACGAATACATGTGCAATGTGATAATAAGCAAAATTAAAAAAAAAAATCTAGCTAATAAATTTGTGCATAAACGTAATTTCACCTATTAAAACAATTAAATTTTTAGTGTTGTGGTAGCATCGATCTTTCGAGGAGATGGACTTAGAGTTGTAAAATTATACGCCAATAAAACAGAAAAGGTACTCATTACCTTTAATTTAAAAAATACCTTTTATTGATGTTTAATGCAATTTTATTGTGAAAAATATGTGTCTGTTTTTCAACGGATTCTTGTTGAAATTTTATTTGTTGTTTTGTAATTATTATTAGTTACTAATTTATAATATAACTTGAGCAAATTTCTGCCGAGACTGTCAAAAGATACCTGGTGCACAAATGTAAATATTTACGAATATATCACCAAAATACAGGTTGCGATAATGACAACAATCAGCTGTAACATGCGTGTGAGAAAGAAAGCAACATAATAGTAATAGATTTTCAAGTTGCAGAGGAATTTTAGAGCATGGAAAATCTCTTCAGAATAAGAAATGAAAACGAACATAAATTTTAAATAATTTTAATAACTTGATTTTATTAAAGAAAAAATGTATATATGCTATTTGCAAGTAGAAAGAATATTGTTTTTAATTATTAGACGTAAGTTTCATATGTAGTTTCACCCTACAACGTTTAACTTTAATTACATTTACACATTAAAAGTATAAACATTTAATATTAAATATTTTATATAAAATAGAACAATATAATATAAGAACAGAAATTATATATATGTGTAAACATAAATTCATCAATTTAATAAAAGTATATAGATTGAGGTACATATATATAAATTACGATAAAAATAATCCTTCACAAGGTTATTAAAAGTTCAATGATCTTCAAAATTTCATACAAATATGAACACATTTGTATGATTATGATTAAAAAAATGGTTTGAAAAAAAAACAAAATTTCGCAGACATTACACTGTGGGAAGACGCATTTCATCCCTTACAATTTTCTTTTGTGCATTCAAATACCTTTTGAAATATGTATGCATTTTAATTAATAACACGCGGATCACGCCGAACTTTTTATAAATTTATAATGGTTTGTATTTGCTCACACCATCAAATATCGATTATAACAAAAACTTCATAGTGACTTCGTTCGGGTTCCTGTATCACTTGCATCGCAGAGTAGGTTATGGCTTTAACTTCAGTACCTTGCGGATGTTTTCCAATTTCAAAAGGTTCGCCATAGCAACGGCATTCTATTTCAAAAGTTTCCAAATCGAATTTAGTAATTTCTAATTTCTTGCAGATCAAAAAAGGCTCGGCGGAGAAGAGAAAGAGCAACTCGTCCAAAAAGTGGAATAATAGACCTTCTACATCATCACCTTTAGCTTCGATTTGAAAACACTGTTCCACGGACACATAGTCTAGTTCAGTCATATAGCCGAACATGGCCATACCACATTGTTCAAAAGCTTCCAGTAATGTAGACCCCCAAGCGTGTAGCCTACAAAAGAACACAAAGATTGTTATGGTACGTGAACAGGAACAACATTAACAAATATGTATTCACTTACTGTACATCGGCGGTGTGATCTAAATCTATAATAAAAATAAACGCAAATGTAAATTTGAGCCCATATACATAAAAGTAGCAAACAAGTTGTTATTCTGGTACTTACATTCGTATTTAGTTTCAGGCAGTAAAAAGTTTTCTTTACTAAATTCGACTTCCATTTTATGTAGTTGTACAGTCACTTGTAATTTTCCTTAAATGTGAAATAATATTTAACTTTTAAATAAAACTAATTTCTTGCTAATGGCATATTAGTCACCGGCGTGCTTTTTGTTTTGGTTAAATCAGCTGTTCGACTAGTGAAGTGTCATATATATGACGCTATGGTAATAGATGAAATATAAAGTGTTGTTAAAGGTTGTTTTGTGAACTCATGTTGTCATGAGGAAAAATCTGCTTGGATTATATTTCGGTAATACATATATCCAGTTCCGGATCGCGAGAAAAATAAATATGTATGGAATATCTGCGCGAAGGAAGTTATTTAACGAAATATTTTTGAGAGTTTTATATAACGCAATGATATATATAAATACGAAATATTTATAAATTTAATTCAAATTTTATTTTGATTTAATGTCTAACTTAAATATTTGGTACGAATCCCCAAAGACGCATCGGTCCTTTATTTATTTTTCAAATTGGAATACATACAAAATTTCAAATTGGTATATTTGAATTCCTGCATAAAGATTATTTTTGTTTTTATTTCGACAACTTCCTGACAAAAGTGATTCTTTGCTGGATTGGAAAGCTGACTTTGTTTATAGCGTTATAGTTGTTGCTCTGTTTTGCTTGAATATATTTAAGCATTAGAAATTTCACGACTATATTACTTTATACTAGGAATTCTGATTATAAACAAAAAGTTTACGATTAAATATTATATACATAGAATTAGAAATATTTATTATGTATTTTAATAATTATATAATGTGAAATCAACACTTACATATGTGCTTTATAATTACATACATCGATGCACATTTTCACTCACCACCTTGAATAGAGAACGGAGATCTATATATCTTTATTTGACATATTTTTTCAACTACAGCAACAATTTGTACAACGGCTGCCTGACTTGACGCTTCGCACACGCTAACCCATTAAAAGCGGTTGACGGTAATGTAGTAACTTGATTGCATGCACAAGACCAGTTTTGCCAATGATAAACTACAAGTGGTCATCGTAATTGTGGTTTTACTACCATATAATGTGTAATGAGTTCAGATCTCAGGGAAGAATTCGAAAAAAAATGCCTAAAAGCAATTGTGCCTTGGTAGGGAATAATAAATATTTGTTTGTATTTATGATAATTAAATAATTTTTATAAAAATCCTTCAATCTTTAAGCGCTACTTGAACGCACAAATTAGCGGAGAAACGCGGCCAAACTTCTAGCAGTACTGTAAGCAGCAATTATATGTTGCTGTATACTAACTGCATTTCCTTAATGCATACCAGTTCGTATAAAAGAAGAATTACAAATTATTTTTAATGTTGGCGTTTAAAAAGTACTTATTTTCATTTAAATTTTTTTATTTTATTTACAATTTTTTATTTTCAAATGTAACAAGATTAGTCTTAAATATAATAAATACTAGCCTTTAAGTAGACAATTAGAGTATAATGATTACACAGCTTTACTTTTCCGCTTTAGAATTCATACCAAACCAAGCTGCAATCGACTGAACTTGGGCTGTAAACAAAAGACTTTTGAAACGAACTTGAAATAAACGAAAATTTCCCACAATGCGTTAGCAGTCGGTGCTTCATCGTTTTGGATTGTTGTTGTTGGTTGTCATTAGTATTACAATTAAATTAAAATATTGTAAACATTATGAATGGTGAGTAAGAAGTGGACTGTATGAAAAATTTGACTAATTTTGTCAAAAAAATTTAAAATTGAATACAATTTAATTTGAATATTAATATATTATAAATCAAATGGATTTGAAAGTAAATATATTTTATATATACAAAATATTATTATTGCTGCCATTGTTATTGTAACAATTTATAGTCAAAAACATTTTGTTCGCAAACTAGTTGCCGAGTTCAGTTCACAACAAACCGTTTTCCAGCAATTATTTCCAATTTAAGCCCTCTGTACTTGACAACTTTTAACTGAATTCGAACTATTGCTATTGTTGTTGTCAACCAAAATGATGTTCAATGACATTGAAATGCGTCCGTAGGTCCAACGGTGTACATAGTTTGCTGTGCCGGTCATAATTTGTATGCGTAACTGTGGCTCGCAACAATATGAATCAAGAAATCAAGTTGATATAAATACTTACATATTTAACTAGCATACATTCTAACATTGTATTTATGTGTATATTTCAAACGTTTGGTGATGCATAATTTTACAGAAATTTCAAGAAATTCAAAACGTGAGAATAAATAAACTATTTGTTTAAGTAAATAGTTCATTGAATATTTTGTTTTGTTACATTTGAATGTAAAATACTTTTTACCAACTTTAGAATTATAAAAGACCCTAAATTACATTGATTACCAACCTTCTGTTGTTCTAAGATATGCAATTTGCATATACCGTGTGCATCTGATGTCCAATTATTATTATCATTGTCATTTTTTATTATTTCTCTAATGAAGTATTATGTTTTATTGTTATTATGCTTTAAAGCGTTTTTTGTTGGGTTTGTTTTGCAATTCTTTTTTTACATTTTCTTCTCTCGCTGAGTTTTTCGTCAATTTACAATATTTTTGGCGCTTATGCAGTTGAATTGAACCAAACTTACGTTCAGTAGTCAGTTGAGCGTCGTACAAACTGTTTTCGATTTCAGCGCATGCGCCAATGATTTTTGGTTAAAGCATACGGGAATAGTACAACGGGTATGCCAAGTCGGGAAAATTGTTTGCTTATTCTTTAGTGTGTTTATGTGTACAACTAGTTTGGTGTTATTGCAGCTTTTCTTTGAAAGGCAATTAAGTATTGTGAAGTGAGGCGAACTCTTACAAATCCATATATATAACACATATTGGCATAACTTTTCAGTAATAATTGCGAATTGTGAAACATAAATTATTACTTTTTCTGTTATGCAAATGAAATATATTTATGAGTACAGTTATTTGCAAGTGCATGTTTTCGAATTTCGAATGCGGCGTGTCTACTTTTGAGTATAGTTATGATTGCCTTTACTTTGGTAAATGGAACTAAGTTGAGTTAGATTTTCAAAAATTTTAATAATTTTTAAATTATTGTTTAATTTTACACAGTATTTGTCAAACCAAATAATTTTTTTATCGAACAGAAAAAATTACTAGTTAGAACCATTAACTCGTTCAAATCAATTCCAGATTCCGATAAGAATTTAAATGATAATAGATGATGTACGATAATGTTCAAAAAATAACGGGCATTTTAAAAATTTTCTGATGTTTGCATTAAAATAAACTAAGGTTATACGTGTTTTTATGAGCTTGCCGATTTTCGTTTGGTAAAAGCTCACACTTCATTGCTTGTTCGTGAATTCTTATCCCACAGTCCCAGCCACAGCCTCCATATTCGCCAGACAAGACTCTGTCTGACTTTTTCCTATTTTTAAGAATAAAGAGAAACTTAAAGGGTCGTCGTTGTATAAGCATAGGAGCAATCACTGAAAGAGTCAAAGGTTATCCCAAAAATCAATAATGTAGACAAATGAATAAACAGTAGAACTCCAATTATCCGAATTAATGGGGACCGGGACCCATTCAGATAATCAAATATTCGGATAATCGGATTTTTTTTTTTAAATTGCCATTGGAGATAATAAAAGCTACGTTTTGATATTACACTATTTTTTTATTGAATTAAATGAAAGAAACATGAAATTTTCACATGTTTTAAATATAAATAAAATGTACTTATGTACAAGTTTAGAAATAAAAATCATTGTTTTTCAAAAGCAGTCTCGAGGCCGGCAAATGCTTCACTTCGCGGGGGGAAGTCAGTGTAGGCACAACGGCAAGTTAAGACAAGTCAAGTCAAGACTTGACGCGCAAACACTGGCTTCGCGGGGGGGAAGAATAATAGCGCACTTAGACTTTTTTTGGACAATTTTTTGTGATTCGGATAATCGGCGATTCGGATAGTCGGAGTTCGGATAATTGGAGTTCTACTGTATATAAAAAAAAAACGGAAATTACCATTATACATCTAGCATGCAATGAAATGTTGTATCTTAATAAATCCAAAAATTTCAAAAAAATAAGACATTGGTCATAAGTTGCTGACCTTTTGATTAACAACGAATAACTCGAATAATAATAAAGGGTTTTTCAATAAAGGCCCTAAAAAGTAAATGTTTGCGCTATCAATGAAATTCTTTACTCCTGTGAGAGTACAATCGATGCCATTATGTATAGAACTCGACTCATGGTGTACGTATAAATTGTACGTAGCGCTCTTAAAGTTGAGGTCTCTGACTCCGAATTTCGCTCATACATTTTAATAATTTCGACTCTTTGTTGGATCGTATATATTTTCATGATGAAATGGCAAACCTTACTGAAGAGAAGTGTCAAAAAAGCGGGGAAAATATGGCGTCCGTTTTGAAAAACCCTTTATATTTCCAACCGACCAGTTGTCTTTTCGTCCGAAGAAAAGTAAAAACAAAATATCTAGCAAATATGGAACTAAAGCAAAAGAAATTATATTTTTTTAGCATACTGAGAAAAATATTTTCATAAGTCATGATAAACAAAAAGTATTTCAATAGTTACGAATATGCAATATCAACAACACTGAAGCTATAAGATAACGCAATCGAAATTTTCGCGCTAAGTTTTTTGTAAGCCTCAAGTGGTTGTGGAAGAAAAAAATTTAGCTAATTTTGCATAGCTCCGCCATAACCATACAAATAAATCAAGCGGACTGTTGCAAGATAAAGAGTGCTTGTGCATACGCTTGAACTGCTTATACGCATTACCGATTTTTTACACACCGCTACTGTTGCCGCTGCCACTTAACGTTGGTGAGCATGTGCACTTGTGTGGCATTGCAAAAGCGATTGCATTGTAAATAATGGATTATTTCTCAATCTCTCTATGGTTGTCTTAATTTAAGCTAATTATTAAATTAAACAAACTTAGAAATAAGATTACGTGTAACTGTTGTTTTAAAAAATATTAAAATATTTTAATTAAGTAGCATTTAAATATTTATTACGATAAACACGCATCACTTTAATTTACACGTTTATGACTCGTTCGCAGCTTCCAAAAATACGACAAAAGAGTACTTAACATTGTAGCGGACATTAAATAGCGCAAGACACTAATTACATTTAATAGAAAAACCGTGGCAACGCAGTTATATTCAATGGCCAACAACAACAACACCGACAATAGACAAAACAACAATTATAGCCGCATCAGCAGCAGCCGTTTGAGCAGAGTGACCGCTGCGCATGCGCAACCTGACTTGCGTATCAGACGCATTTCCCTACTTGCAATGATATCAAAACTGCTGCTGCAATGCAGCTTAACGGTGATTGTAATCAGTTGCGTGACAACAAATCTCGGCGTCGCGGCACAAGGTCAGATCACAGTAGATGATGACTTTGCACGTCTTATGGGCAAGTGTAAGACTGACAGTGCCGAATTTGATGACTGCATGAAGGATATATTCAATGATTTGCGTGCATATTTTCCAACTGGTAAGGTTAACACTAATAATAATGATAGAAAATAACTAAATTATATATTTCGCAACTACAGGTGTTCCGGCTTACAATATTAAGCCTTTCGATCCACATCGTTCGCCCTTCGTGGAGTTGCGTCGTGGCGATCAGAACAACTTCGGTGGTTTCAAATTAATATTGCGCAATATTTCCGAATATGGTTGGTCACGTTCGGAGGTTACGCGATATCGCACGGACTTTGCGAATAAGCGCATCATCTATGCGCAGTATTTCCCGGAAAAGAGCTTGGACGGCTGGTATGAGTTCTCGGGTAAAATACTCGGTACACCCATCAAGAGAAGCGGCTTTTGGAATATGACACTATACGATTACAGTCAGACGACGAGCGTGCGTCGTTTGGGCGCGCCCGGTGCTCTGTTGAAGGTGCATGTGGAGATCGATCGTATTGGTGGTTTGAAAATGCATGTCGGCAATGCATTGGCGGAGGGACGTGAACGGCTGGACAACTTTGCTGATGGCGTTATAAATAGTATGTGGCCTATTGGCTTTCCCGTTATCAAGCCACTCATCAATGAGCTGGTGAGCAGCGCATTTACGGACATTTTTAATGAATCGTTTCGGAAATTTCCAATAACGAAATTTTTAAGTTGATGTCTTGAAAATCTGCAGAATATTTGTTATTGTAATTATTGTTATTACATTTATATACTGTTCGTTGGTGTGTTCCTAACTATAAGTTCATTTAAATAATGTTGCTTGTGCTTAAGCTTGTATAAATACAAATTAGTTTTAACAAAATAAATATAATATTTAAGAAATCGATTTCGTTCTTTACTTTTCAAAGCAAACATTTGGGTGTACAATAGTTGCTTTCTAAAAAATATTTATATCATAATTACACTTATAAAGCTAAACTAAAAATGTCTGACTATAGTTACACTCCAACAGTTGAATTTTCTGAGCTTTCAATTGTCACCCAAACTCGTGGCCACTTGCATTTCCGGTTGCGGAAGCTCAATTTTCTTATGCGAAATTTCATCACTCTGCTCAAGTGGCTTGAAATAGCTGAATAATTTTCCCAAGGATATGGTGCAAAATGCAGATTTTTCTAGTTGCTGATTTACAGTATCGAAGAGCATCTGATAAGCAGCCTCTGTTTCTGGCGTGAGCGGCACATCTATAAAGTTATGATTTTTATGCAAATGAGTGAAATTTATATTTTATTTTAAACAATATTGTAAGGAAATGCTTACGTTTGTGTTGATACTTGCTCAAATCGAACATGTATTGGAAATAGCTCAGTTGCTGGTATAAATTCCGCTCCGAATACTGACGCACCAACGAACCGGTCTTACAAAACGGGCATATGGGCCGATTGCCCGCTGTTACATGCGTATAAAAGCGTGTATTTTGATTGCATGATGGATCGTCGCAAACTAGCCAATTCTGATAGAAACGTTTGATGTACGAGCGTATGCTGAGCAACAGGCGATTGCGTATAGCCACTATATATTGATATGGCGCACTACTACACTCAGTGTTCACACATTTCTGCAGTACTGCGTCATGCGAATTGGTGGCGTTCGGCCGAAAGGCGGTGGCCACAATATTTTCGGACTTACAGGCGATGCAAATGAATTTGAATTTATCGCATTCACGATATTTTTGTAAAGTAGTCTTCACTAGCGATTCGCCAGTGGTATCCTCAATGCGCTCTTGATGTGCTCTAAATGTAAAAAAAAAACCAATTAAAATAATTACATTATTTTATATATATTATTAGCACTACCTCTGTGCAGCCGCTCTGAATTTGCTCGGGTCTAAGCCAAGCGATTCGGCCACACGACTGGCATCGGTGCCCTCCAAAACATCCACCATACGCGTGACCACCGGATGTATCTGATGCGCCAGATAATATTGCTTGTCCAACTTCAACGTTTCGCTTGACTTCACCTCATCCAAGTGATAGCCGCGCTGAGTGGCCGGATTGTTTGTGCCATCTTCGCATATCACATAGTCCACCATGTCACCTTTTTTATAGCGCCGATTGCGTGTGCTGTTCATGCGTAATGCTACTTGCACATGCGGTTGTGAGATGGCATTGTTGAATTCCGTGGGCGCTTTCGAGAGCTGCTTTGTTATGATATACATGGGTAATGGCACAGCATCCGATTCCACTTGGCCGCGTATCTTTTCGAGGTGTGAATGCACTGCATCCAATTTCTCATCGAGCTGTTTCTCAGCAAGGATTTCATCGAGCACAATACGACCAACCATTATAGCTAGTTGTGACCAATCGCGGCGTACGATGTCGAGACCTTTCTGCTCTTGCACTTTTTTCAATGCACCTGCGAGTAAATTATGTTGTTGTTAAATTCACGAAAATTAGTTTTGAAATCACTTTTAAATTTTTTTTTTAAATATTTTTTACTCACCACTTTTTGTGTCTTTCTCCACCTTCATAGCCGCATATTTCTTCTTTTTTAGCAGCAACAAACAACTGAATACGCCATCGATACCCAACTCCACTTGCCTGTACATTTTATTCACACTCTGCTTGATGCCATTGCCAATTGTGAAGACTTGGTCATAGTCCAGAATGTTCGTATTCACCATTATTGAATCGGTATCGCCGTAAACCACTTCGTAGTTCATCTTCTGCACCAAACTCTTTGTGTTCATAAGTATCTCACGGCCCTTGTGCGTTACCAGTGCAGCCAAATGCTGTGCGGCAAAGCGCGAGTGACCTGCACCTAGGCACCCGTACATTGCGTTAGCGGTGATTTTCAAGGCCCACTGACGTATGTCGTACTGTTTGAGCAACTCGGGTGCAACATCTGGTTTTGCCATTAGTTTTTTCACTTCACGACGTGACTGCACCAAACGTCGCAATTGCTGTGGCAGAATGCCAAGTTCGACATTTGAATCGGGTAATTGCGGCAAATCCTCACTGTTGTAGGGTTGTTGTACAGTGGTGAAGCATATATTATACTCTTGAATAATGCTGGGATAAAGCGAATTGAAGTCCATCAGAAGTATGTATTTATCATATAGGCCTGCTATAGGATCCAACACCATACCGCCCGAGTAGGCTGCCTTCTTTCGTCCACTGCTCGCTGCCGGCGCTGTGGTATCATTTCCTTCGCCATCAATTATAGTGGTGTTGTTTTCGCTCCATTCACGCTTCTTCTTATCGGGTACTATATAGTTCTTCTCTGTGAATGCGTGTAGCAGTAAAAACTCAATACGTTCTGAGCGTCCGGCCTGTAATGTGCGTGTCATGGTGTTGCCACAAATATTGGTTATTTGCAAAGCCAATGGCAAGAGGTCTAGTTTATACATCATGCGAAGTACATAAGAAGCGTCCTGCATAGTTAGTGTTATTAATTTCAATACGCCATCGCCTGGAAGTGAATACATATGATAAGTGTTTAAAGTTATTATATAATTAATTAATCTTACCTGTCTCAAACAATTGGAGTAAATCTTCATCGTTGACATCCATACGTTCGTTCTCCTTAATTTCCAATACGGCTTGGCACAATGTCTGCAGATCATAAGAGCGCGCTTTGATTTTCTCTTCAGAAGCGGTTCTTTTCACATCGCACACCATACGACCCGCGAAGAATTCGAGCCACCTACGCCCGCTGCCGTGTGCAGACAAGCGTACACGGCCTAAACGGGACCATTGTGGTACTTTGAGCGTCGCTATGCGATCAGTAATCACATCTAACTGGCAATCGATGGCATCGAATGTGACAATTAAATCGGCATCAACTTGTTGATACATCGCAAGGAACCACATTAGAAGAGCTCGTTCATTGTCATGCTTCACCACGTTAATAGCTTTGAATTTGGCTAACTTAGCGTTAAGATCGAATGGCCAAACAGCCATTACAGGGCGTGTAATACCGCACATGCTTCTATTGAAAGCTGGCTGTGGCGCGCGTCGATCGATGTGGAAGCGATTGTGTACTAGCATAGAAATCATACAGATTTCATTTTTAAGCGTCTTGGGATTAAGCGCCGTACGTACGTTTAATGTGAGTAGTGTAAGTGGTGGTGGTGGTGCGGGTTTAGGTTCTTCAGTGTGTATGATGGTCTTTGGATCGTTAACGGTGACATCGGAATTGCACCAACTTATTTGCACCGGATTTTTTATGAACTGTTTCAGTGTTAGCCAGCAGGGACCTTTAATTTTTCGGTCCAACAGAAAACGTTCTAGGGCCGTGGTGTTGGCACCGAAGATATGTGCAATTGAATTATACTTTTTCTTTAAATTTGGTGGAGGTTTTTTGCCATCGTAATGTATCTGTAAGACATACGGTATATTGTAAGAAATATTCATTAAAAAGAAGAAATATCGCTCATTACCTCCATATAATCACAAACTTGTGGCACATCAATGCCAATAGAATGATTGCCAAAATTTTTGGTAACTTTTCGAGATCTAAATCCATCCAACTTTAGTTCTACGGAAATTTCATCATCGAATTCCTTATACATGTCGCTCAATTGAACAAGTTTGTCTGTAGGTTCCTTAGTAATTGGATCAAGTAACTAAAAAGAAATTGTTAACTTTACGCGCTCAGTATTTGTTTGTTTTCAAGACTTACGTATTTTCTTGGTAAAAGATACAGTACGCGATCTATCTTTCCAACTCGCACACAAATTGATTTGTTTTCTGGTGTGCGACCAAACAGAAATACTTCGCCGGGACATTTAATGCCATCTTCCCAAGCTTCCCAATACCAAAATTTAATTGTGTCTTCTTTACCCGTCGTACTCGTTGGCGAACCACTGTCACAATTGGAAGTTTCCTCCTCAAAATTATCCATTTGACATATCTGCTCCCAGTTACTCAATAAATTTTGTAAGTCATCAGCATCTTTCACAGGCGCAGCCTTTGATTGTAAATTTTTTTTAGGCGAAATTTGTTTAGCATTGGTTACGTCATCTTTAACTTTCTCAAGCTGATTATTGTTGTCTTGCAAACAACTGAAGTCGATATCATCATCGGGAAATTCATTTTCAACTGCTGGTGTTTCGACTGCACTGCTTGTCGTTTCAGCTGGCTTTTCAGATATATTTTTTACTGCCTTTTCAGCTGAAACCGTATCAATATCTTTTACGTAGTCCATTCCTTTCTGCTGTTTTACTATATCGGTCTTTTCCGCACTTTCTTTCGATTTCTCGGCTATCTTTTTATTTGCCGCTGTTGGTTTTGGTTTGAGAATACTGTCCAATAATTCATCGTCACTTGTTTTCTCAGTGTTTTTTGCCGTTTCCGACATTTTTATATTGTTTATAAAACTATTCATGTAATCATTAGCGACTGTTGCGTCAGATTTCCTTGATGATTTGCTTAAAATTCTAGCTGGTGCTATATGTTTTACTGGCTTTACCTCTGTCTCTGCAGTATCCTGAGCATTCTTTGATGTAGAACTTTTGGGCTTATCGTGTAATTCGCCTAAAATATCTGCCAATATATTATCTTCAGCCAAAGATGTCATTGGCGTTTTCTTGGGCACAGCATTACTGAAGAGATTACGTATCGAACCCTTCCCCTTCACTGGCTTGTTAGTGTCGCGAGGACGTTTCCTGCTGTTCTTCTTGCTTTTGTCTTTTTTTTCTTCAACTTCATCTCCCGAATAGTCATCCTCATCTTCGAAAAAATCACGCCCATCTTCAGCATATCCAGTGCCATCTACAGATTTTGTAAATATTTAATAATTAATTGAAACGATATCATTGAATGTACATGCACATTATGCTCACCTTCCTCAATCCAATCATCGCCGTATTTTTCCCTTGCACGCTTCGCATACTCACGTTCATCGACCACTTCATATACATCATCCACTTCCTCTTCCACTTCGTATTTGTGCTTATTGCCTTTCAATTGTTTCAAACGCTCCAACGCAGCGAATCGACCTGCTTTGTCCACGCGTTGCCGTTTTGCCCTAGGTTCACCTGGCAGAATATAATTATTTACACAATATTCTTCTTAGTAAGTTATCACTTTTTTTACTTGGAGAATCAGCCATTATGTTCAGGGTCGGTTTAATAGTTAATAAAATGTATACAAATATAGCCGGTCAATTGAATTAAAAATAATTTACAATTAGCTGAGCATACAAAAAATGCAGAAAATATGACAACTTTAAAACTAATGGCGGGAAAAACAAAACAAATAGCGCTGCTAACACAGAGATGTATTTTCTTTAGGGTTGGGGTGGCTTAGCACTAAAATTTGGCAGTCAAGTATAAAAAAGTAGTGCGCGCTTAAAAACGGAAAATTAATTTATACTGAAACTTTAGCAGAGCTAAGTAAAAAAAATGCATGCTCAACTTTGTAGTTGTATGAATTATTTATTTTAAAATGGAATTTAAATTATAGATTTGGTGTATACAATAAAATTTGCTACAATAGTAACTTGCTTTAATTTGGTATCTTTACTTTTTTGTTATTCATGTGAAATAAGTGTATTATGCAATTTAACGTTGATTTACTTTTTTGCTTAGAATCTTTATTTCCTTTGCTGGTCGCACCTTTCCGGTTTGAAGTGATGCATCGCACATAACCTCACAATATGTCAACGATTTTATCATCGTTGAGCTGTCTTATTTGTGACGTTTTGAATTCGATCTCTTTTTCGAAGAGTATTTGTTCGCGCAACATCTCATCACGTTCGCGTTGTAATTTTACTTCTAGTAATTCCAAACGTTTTTGTTCCACTGCAATGCGATAATGGTGAAGTTCCTGTTGCCGCTGACGGAAGCCACTTGGATTTTGAGTAGATTTTGGCTTGCCAGTTTCCTTTGGTATTTCTGCTACCGTTAGTTCTAAACAGTTTTGTTGGTTGAGCGCACTTGTTGCGCGTTTATGAGCCGTTTTAATAGTCTGCAACTGTTCATTATTTCGTTCAGGTTTTTGCGTCGATCTTGTAGTGTTTTTGATGATGCAAGTCTGCTGTGTGCCATCCATTTTATCCTTAGTCATGGCACAACAATAATCCGTATCGAAGTCTGGTGTTTCACCAATTTCATGGTCAGCCAGAAATACAAAATCTGAAAATGAGGGATTATTTCTTGATATTGGAGTCGTTTCAAATGAGTTATCAGTTGCTTCCTCAACACATTCATCCGAGTTCTCCTGTGATTTAGTTTCATCATAATTGTATGTATCATCTTTGAATGTCTCTGATTTAATTTCACTTTCTTCAATTGTATTCACTACCGGTTCTTCCACTATAGCTTCTTGTTCAACTGGCAAGCAGTATACTTCCAACTTGATGGCTTCTTTCGGTGATTCCTGGAATGTTGCCGTTAAATTCTCACATGAAGGTTTCGGTGTATCTGTGGTATTGTATGTGCATAATTCTTCTTTGGAGCAATCATAAAGTTTTCGCAAATTAGGCACATCATCATCATCAGCTGCTTCTTCTTCGTCACTATGCTGGTGGGCAGTCAAAGCGGCAATCATACGATTCCAATGTTTTTTCTTTGATATTGCACCGGTGTTACGAGGATAATTTTTATCCATTTTGGCATATCGATAATTTACCACAACTGTGCGGTAAGTTTCTTTCTCGGATGAAGGCAACCATTTAGTCTTCTGTGCGCTTGGTTCGTTGGAACTAGTAATCGCATTCGGTTTGTTTTCCAAATGAGAGACGTAAGTGCGATCTTTGTTTTCTTCTTCTAAAAAATTTACATTAAATTGGTGCTCAAATTCGTTTTGTGTAAATATTGTAAGATTATTACCATTGCTTTCACTATTTTTGCAGTACATGTTGTGCGAAATTTTTAGTAAGCTTAATTAATTTAATTTTTTTTGTTGTTTTTTTGAATTTTGAATTTTTTGCTAACAAAAATACTGATTGTTCATAATTTAGATTTGCTGAAGTTTGAATAAAAAGTAAAATGAGAAAATAGTGGAGTATTTGAAAACAATTCCAATACACAGTTTAAAAAACAGCAATTGATAGTTGCTTCAAATAAAAGTTGTTTGAAATATATTACCCTCCATATGTTTTAACAAATCTCTAAGAAATAATTATTTATGTTTCCGAGTTTTAATGCTTTCAAGTCAAACTCGATGGTACAGCAATGGTGGATAGACATAAGAAGAAACTTGGTTAAATGCCAATGCGTCGAACACAAATGTTTTAACTCCGCTCGCATATTACATAAATATTAAATATTAGCACATACATACTTACTTGTGTGCTTCGTTATTTCCAAAAGCAAGCAAACCATTTTAAATTATTTGAATAAAATCAGATCAGTTTGTATTTGAATTTGTAAAGGGTCCTTATTTTATTTCAACTCACACACTCCGTTATACATTATATGGTTAATCATATATACATAAATATGTATAATTGAATAAAAAATAGGTTGCAATTACGAGTATGTGCATTATATAGGTAATGCATTGGTTTGTATGCCTTATACATATATACATACATATATAATGTAAATAAGTAACTAGTGAACAGATTGCGATTGTTGGATTAATGATTTTCGTCTGTGTGTCCCTTGTTGTAGATTTAAATTGTTCTGTTCCTTTGCATGAATTCGCATATTGCAATCTACAATTTATTATGTAAGTATGTTTGCATAATATTTATGTTGACATTACATTGAGGTTCATTACATAAATAACAAATATATAAACACTGGTATATAAATCACTAAAATTCACTAGTTTGACCGTATAATTTCATTAAATTTATCTTAATAATTGTATCTAAAAATTGTATGCCAATACATATTTAATTTTTGTGTTCTTTATTTGTTTATAGCGTTATCAGTTTCATTAAAATGTACACTGCTCAAATAGGTCTTAAAATTTACATTATCATTAAGATTTGTGTTTACCGTTTTTTGGCTTATTTTTCATGACTTCAGCTTAAAGTAAATAAGGCTCTTATTGCTATTAAAATTGAATATTATTCTTTAGTTTTGCTTTTATAAATTAAGTATTCTTCAGTTTCACAATAGTTTCGCATGCACAAAATCAAAGTTGTTGTAAGTGCATACATACATACAAACTGCTGTGCTGTTTTTATGATTCATAAATATGAAATAAATTTTTTGTGTTTTAATAAATTTTCAAATATTATAATTTAAAAAAGAAATCTTGTAATCTAATAATTTCATTTATTATAATGTTTTTCTATATTTCATAGACACTTTTTGGTTATTGGCTATTTTCTATACTTGTATTGCTATTTTTGTTTTATTTTCGTAAAAACCATATGAGTGAACATGGAAATTTTACATTATAATTTTATAAAACAATAACATTTTATATAGTAACCAATGTTTGCAATCACATTTCTTAGCGGTTTGATTTTGTTAAAATTTTATTAGCTTTTAAAATTTGTATATAACCATATTTAAATAAGTCACATGTGGTATATAGGTTTTTATTTGGAAAATTATATTTTTAATTACTTGCCAATTTGTGCATTATTTTATTATAAATATTTGAAAAATATATAGTTCTGTCAAAAAACATCGCAAACTTTAACATTGGCACAAGAGTTGTCAACCGTAAAAATCGTTCTAACGGTGGAACAATACTTCGAAATTATTATAAAAACTATTTTTGTAATGTTTTTTATAAAAAAAAAAACGGAAAATACAAATTATGTAAATTCAAAGATTTGTCGAGTATATATGTATAGCTAATTATGTATTTATTGTACATATTGTGATCTATAAAAAATGAAAATTCGATACACTTGAATGCGTATAAGTATAAAAGTATGTGTACATATGAATGCAAGGACAGATGTTATTGCAGTAGAGTTTTCGAAATGTCCTGCGTGCAGGTAAAGCTTTCTTAGTAGTTATCAGAAATATTATGAATGTCCATATATGAACATATATACAATATATAAATACATTGAAAGTGGAAGCCTAATCTGTACATATCTGTATCTGTATATGTATATATGCAACGTATGCTTGTATATTATAAAGCAAGTTTTAAAAATTAATTTCAAACACATTATGTATGCAGGTTTTCAAGTAAGGCAGATCTTTGTCCAGAACTTCAACAACATTTTCACACTTTATTTTCCAATCTAATCAAAAACAGACAATTTCAATGCGTTATTAAAAATTAAAAAAAAAAAATTCCGAAAATTGTTACAACAGTATGCATGTACTTACCCAACGCAATCGAAAAGTGCATACATAAAGTATTAATTCTGTAATATTTTCCCCAAGTGACTGAATACCTATAACTATAGCTTTGGTTATAGATAATAGGTAAATAAATATACATTTGTACATATGTATATAACGATTTTCTATATGCGCGACACATATATGCTATTTAGGATTTTCTGTACATATGTATATATAAGTTTATATGGCCATTTACTATTTATATATTTTTTTATGCATTTCTGTCTGTATAGTTTCGAGAATTTGTCTAGTCCTTAACAATCTAATTGTATAGTTATATAGCTATGTATATATATTCGCTTATCCTTAGGACATTTACATACAAATATATAATGTGAATATTGTTCAAATAATTACACAATAACATACATGTATATACAAATGTATGTACATATCATTCACATACATTAATGTCTTCGCATAAGTTTGAATTTAATCTAGTTTTTATTTAAGTTGAAATTTCGCAGATTGTACGCTTGTTCCCCAGCATTGTGTAGTACAATTTGATATATGTATATAGTACATAAATCGTGTGAAGATTGTTAGTTGTTTTATTGGTTTTTGTTAACGGTTTTCATGTGCATAAACTTTGTACGGCAACAATAACTCAGCCATATTTATACATTCTCGCTAAATAAGTGTACTGCTACTATACTAAAATATTTTCTGTTTGTTAACTTACAAACTTACCAGTGTTGTTTTGTTTTTCGGTTTTGCATGTTTGTATGTATTATAAAAAGGTATATTCAAAAGTCTGAAAATTATTTTATTTATATACCCATCAAATTCTTCGACTTTAATACATATTTCGCATATTCAATTTGTGTGATTTAAACTTACATTCAAAATTCTTTCTCAAATATTTTATTGCTATGATTTGTGTTTTATTTTCATTTAATTACTTAATTTTACAAATTCTTGAATACCACTGAAAATTGTTCACATTTACAAATTTTTATCTTAATTATCTTGTTTTGTTACATTATTATTTATATATTTTCATCATTATGATTTTGCTAGTTTTATTCGAAAGCTACTGGACGACATAGTGAAAAAACAAAAAGTATTGCATACCAAATTTCGGTCAGATATAAACCGATCATTAAAGTACAAAGTACGTATTCCAGACGTAGTTTATATTCTTGTAGCAGCAATATGTAGGAGACACCGAAAAAGCATGGAGCTATTAGGAAAACCGATAAAACAACTTGCCAACCTGTAAAGAGAAATACATTTAATGCATGGTACTTTATAAAATTTTAATGCAAATTGAACAAAAATCTGTCTAAAATGTTATTTATAATACAAAAATAATTTAAAAACTATAAAAAAAATTTTAGGTTAAATCGTTTGCCATTTGTCAATTGATATCCACTTATCTATCTCTGTTTGAACCTAAATTCATAAATAATAGTGAGTCAGCCAGCAAACTATTAAAATTTCACCAAAACTACCCTAGTGATTGTTGAAACTACGTCACAGCATAGGTTCAAAAAGTTCGATATCCTTCTTATAACGTAATATTGAGATCTACTCTGTTTGAGATTAGAGATAAGATAACTTAGATGTAAATAAAATTCATTAAATCATACAGTGCAAATCACATAATATATACAGTTGAACTTCCCTAACTCGAATCCCATAATCCACAAAAAAACTCCGAATTAAAGAGACCTCCGTGTTACGGTAGGAGATTCGTATGAAATTTGACTTCTATTGACAATTAAAGAGTTCGATTTATGGAACTTCAACTGTATTTGATCTCTGTTTATTAAAAATGAACTCATTAACTACTAATTAATAAGCATGATTCGTGGTAATATTCACAGTGTTTAACGCTTTATTTTACACTATCTATAAAAAATTGCATACTTTTTTCGGCCAGCGAGCCCTTGCGTCCGAGTATGATGCGTATAGTCTCTAAAATGCATAAACCAATCACGAAACCCGAATCGCGTGCCAAAACGTGAGTCGGATATGTTAGATTGATGGCCTTCAACAGGCCCATACTCAGTTCACAACAGGCGAACATGCCAAAGTAGAAGGAATTCAAGTAGATGAGCACTTCGTAGCCAAGACTAGGATTGGCTTTCTTCGGCACATGAATCGGTGGCTTCTTTGGCGGTGGCATTTACAAGTTGTAGTTAGAACTTTATAACGAACGCTTTTGCTAACACTTCTGCACCATAAGTTTGTGCACTTAGCCCATTTTCATTTTCGCCATAATTCACATTTGTTAAAAAATTCAAATTACACTAAGTTATTAGCTAGTTTTATATTTTTAAAACAATTTTTAGATTTCTTTACGAAAATAGCACTGCAGCTAAACAGCGTGTCTTATGGCGTTTGTGACAAATAATTCAAAACTTTTGCTTCTGGGTAATCGAAATACGTCGCGTAGTCACGCCCGTACCGTGTACTTTTGTCTCGACGCGTATTTTTAGACTGACCACGACGGTAGTATGTTTTTGCGCTGCACAGATCGTTAGCAGTGCAATTGATGGTACCTTTGGCTATGCACTGGTATTGTAACAGTAGCGCCCGTTGATGAGAATGTCGCCTTATAAAAATTCACAATAAGTATGTGGACGACACATACATTAGAGCAATAGATATTAGAGGATTACCATTGTTTCTTCGTATGCATTGTGTATGTGAGTGCACTTGCATTCGGGATTTTGGCACACATTTGTAGGGAACGTCATCAAGGACGTTCATTTACCCTACGTTCACGTGAATTTTGCTCCATACAACTATCGTAGTGAGTATCTTAGGTGGTCGGAGGATGTAAGATAAAACCAATCAATAAACAACTGTTGAAGATTTTTGATTTTTGAGTTATTCCCAAAGTAATATGTATTCTAAATATGATTGTATCTCAGAATCAAAGCTTTTTACAATGCATTATATTTTTTAATGTATAACTAAATTCGTTAATGAAAAATGTATTTATTTATTGGAAGCAATGAAGTTATTGTAATATTAAATAAATCTGTGCTTCTCATATATTTCTCTTTTAAATTATTTAAGGAAATTGTAAATCTGATTTTCAGAAAATTTATTGAAATTAAAACGTATAATTTATTGATTTTGTGGCTTAGATCGTTTGTTTTTCGTTTTTGATTGTTGTGTTTATAGATTTATTAAGCCCCCGGAATAATATATTATATATAGCATTATTTATACGCTTTTCTATACATATATGTACATATAGTTTATGTAAAACTGTAAGCTTTTGTATAAAAATATATATGTATGTATGTATGTGTGTGCCTTTGCACGCTATGTCTTGCGTATGGAGTCATAAAATCTTTAGTTTATTGCAATTTCTCGCTACCAAAAGGCACAGCTGCAGACGAGTGCATCTGTTGCTTATGCACCTAATTAAGATAATTATTACACCTCACACTCACATACTTGTGCGTTGCATACCTTCCTACGTGCTGTTTTGTTTTGATTTTGTTTAATGTAGAGGTTTTCCTCTTTTTCCGCTGGCGGCTAGCTGTGGCGCTGATTGCTATTTTTAATATATCTGTGGCAAATTTAGTAGTGCATATAGAATCTTAAAATCTGCACAAGTTAGCGCCAAACTAGCTATCGAATACTATCCATTCAATTCAGTTTGTGTGTTTTGGGTTTCGTGACATGTCGCGTACGGTAATCAGGCGCATCGATTTCACGACTTTCGACTTTCAATCGAAGTATTCAAGAACATGTAGTGCAAAAAGCAAATAAAAAACTTAAGTGTTAAAATTTGTAAGATCTTAAAGAAATTTTTGTTTGCAGAAGTGCGGAAAAATGTGTGAAAGACTTACCTGGTATAGTATAAAGTATATAGTACAACACTTTAAAAGATGAGCACTATGTTTGTAACGCCATGAATCAATTTCGACGCCAAATGCTGTTTTTTCGTTACAAGTGTCTAGCAATTGGTCCATAAAAGATAATTTTGGTTTCGGGTCAGATTTATGTTTCGCTGCATAAATATGAAAGATGCCCTAAATTCTGACTGTTGTGTTGGCTTCTCAGTTTCTTGTATGCTTTTCCACTTTTTAGAACATTGAAATTCATTTTTTTTAGTTTGCTGAAATTCATTACTGTTTCTTGCTACACTGACCATAAAATTTGCAGTTGATCGAATGATTTTTTTCTCTAAAAGTACACTGAGTTTTCACTTTCGTTCGTTATGTGTTTTCGTTTTCGGTGTAAAAAAAACGGGGCTTATTTTACATATACGCCTTTACTCTTGCTTGATTAGTATCATTACCAGTATGATTAACATTGGTTGTTCGTGTAGCATTTTATACGTGAAATTGGTCCATGTGGGTCTTCATAAGTTTTATATAAATTCTTATCGACTGCTAGGTATACGTAACATCTCCACACATGGTGCAAATGAAGACACCGGCATACACTAGTTCAGCACCTTGGAGGGCTATCATTAAGGCACTCAGAATCAATTCGAGTTTGAGAACGTCGGTTTGAAAAATACATAAATAGATAACAAGAGCAAGACTGGGCAGTGTTAATATAACGGATGCTGTTGCTTGCCAGCCTACAAAGAGAGATGAAAAATATATTAATAAATTTCATTCAGTCGTAAATTTATATGTACATATATATGTTAGTATATTATTATGAAATATTTGCTCATAAAATCAAATTAACTTTTTTATTAAATATTTTATCTTAACTGAGACCTTGTATTTATTATTTTTAATAGTGAGTTAATCCAATAACATAAAAATATTTTAAACAAATATGTATGTGTACCTATGTATGTACATATGTATGTTCGTATGAATGTTAGTATGAATGTTAGTTAAATACATAAAGATTAAGGTTTATGGTGTGCTGTCATACTTGAAACTCTTTAATGTACAGGCAAATTCCTTCGAATATTGGACATTAAGTTATAAATACTTTTCCCTATAGAAAATTTAATAGATTACATTTATTAGGATGACATCACTGTAGTCTAAAACCGTTATTACCACACGGCATAGAAATTGAAACGATTTTAAGACATAATTTAATCGGAGAGATGCTACACCCAGATATATACATATTAGAGCTCTTCGTATTCGATCAATCGACTAACCGGATTATTCGAATAATAATATTTGGTTTGCAGTATCCGGATAGTAGTAGGACGCCGACTGTGCGATTAACCGCCCGTTTTCGATTGTGCGGTTAACCGTTCGTTGTCGACTATTCGAATAGTACGAGTTCATTAATTGTCTTATTTTTATCGAAAAAGTGAAACTCACGAAAAATGGTGCGAAAACTTCAGAAAATTCGCAGCAGAGCAACTGTAACGAAAATCGCAGTAGAACGACTTTTAAAATAGTGTTATGCGGTTAATGTTCATACCCACGGCTACAAACCGGATATAATAGGTTTTCTGGTTATTCAAATAATTTTGAGAGCCTTAATACATATGTATGTGCCATACTGAAACACTGGGAAATTAAACGTCCTACGAATTTGAAGCTACTGTCGAAAAGGTTTAGAATAACAGATCCACACTCGTTGGTGTGTTATCGATTACCCTGTAATGCAACAGTTTCAAAATTTCCGACTGGGTTTAAGGCTATGAGCCATGTTTTGTTTACAGTGTATGTGTATAAACAATGGGAAGTACAAGCACACATACATACATATGTACACAAAGTGCTAAAAATTGAATTGATATGTGTGTAAAACATTTACTAGTACATACCTCGATCGCTTAAACTGCTCTTCCGACCTAATACAATTCGTATTGTTTCTACAATGCACAATGCGAGTAGAATGCACCCTTCTCGCGTGAACTCTTGAGCAGTATAATTTAATCCGATTGCCTTCAGTACACAGACACCAATTTCAAATATGGCGTACATTCCAAAGTAAAAAGAATTCAAATACATGAGGATTTCGTAAATGAGACTGGCATTCATTTTAATAAGAGTACGTCACCGCGTTTGGAGCCGAATGATTGTGTTGTTTCCTGGGCGGGTTAGTTGTTTGCTTGATAAAGTTGATTGGCTAAAACGTTTTGCAAACTCGTCAATGTACGCCTAACCTCTGTTGTTGTGTCTTTGTGTGTTTATACCTTGGCGGCGGGCTGACGGCAATAGTGTAGATGGCTGAGTTGGCGGCTGGCTGCTGAGACAGCTAATGATGGTTTATGTGCTTTTGGCTTTGCTAGGATATGAACCGGTTGGTCGGCTGTTGATTGTTGGAACATTAGTTGATTTGGCTCTGTTGCTTGTAAGTTATATGTATATATGTTGAACTCTCTATTTTCTGAGCATACACTCACACTCACTATAACAGCTATGTAGGTTTTTGTAGTGTCTAGTTCACAGTGTAGGCATGTTTTCAGACAAATCCTTTGGTGAATTACCTAAATTAATGATAACGTTAAAGTCCTGTGTGCGAAAACAAAAAATGGTTCTTGTTCTTCATGAGTTATATTTGCACATACACATACGATGATACGTTATAGTCACATTTGACCATAAATCAATCCAATGATGACCTAGAAATCGAATACTAAACGACCGATATATCAAAATGGATAAGCTTTGCGATGTTGGTATACAAAAGGGAGTTTAAAATTACTTCATTTCGATCATTTGACTTTTAAGTAGTTTAGAACTGTAGAAATTTGTAACGGTGTATCTTCCTATCTGTCATCAAGGATCGCGGTGTATTTTGTTTTAATGCGTTATTGGTTATGAGAACGGTGGATTTAGTTTATTTGAAGCAAAGGGTTAAAAGTGGATTAAAAGGCGGTCGTATGTGTATGCGCAGTCAACAAACGGCAATGTTTAATTTGTTTATCGTTAATGATTTCTCTACTGTTTGTTCTCATTTTGTTACTGCCGCTATTGTATTTTCACATTTTTACTTGTCCGTATGTTTAGATATCTGTTTGTTATACGTTTGTTTTCAGCCGATTTTATTAACTATAGATACAACGCCCTCAATTCTTGTAAACATATAATACAGTACATCCGTGTGAGAGCAAACCAACCACTTTCATTTTCTTTTATGACATTTTCCTTTTTCTTTCAAACCACATACGCTATTTTATAGTTAGTTTAGTTATTTGTAGTAAACGTAACTTTCTAATTTCTCGATAATCTTTCGACTTATTTATTTATTTGCTTATTACTTTACTATCTTCGCAATTACTTAATTTATTTCATAAAATATTTAAAGCATAAAGAATAAATTCGGCACGAAAATCAAAAGAAAACGCATATAAACGAAAATTATGGCGAACGAAATGACCCAAAAGCTCCAAGGAAGGCAAAAGTATGCTCATGCCGTCGAAGATGCAAACAAAGCAGAAGGAAACGATAAAGCGACTTTGGTCTTAACGAAATGAAAGAAAAATTTAGTACTCAAAGATATTGTTGTTTCTGACGAATTAATCACATTTTCAGCACTTACAGTATGTATTTCTAACCACAAACATATTTATTTACATATTAGTTGCTACATTAATGTTATTAAGATGCACCTGATTTTAACTGTTATCCATTCAATTAAGACTATAATAACAATAGCATATTCATCATGATTTTTCTAGTTTGCATAATATAGTGTTTTTCGCGTTCAGCGTTTTTCAACTGTCATTATTTAGGAATGCACTTCCGTAAGTGCTAATTAGAATTGAAATTCCTTAAAAAGATATATATGTATATACATATATACATATTTGGAGGTTTGGTTACAATGATAATTTTGCATAACTAGTATAATTGAAATAATTGTTCTCTATATATGTATATATAGTGCATATACACACATATATCATGTGTCAATTTCTTTGGTATATGTTGTTTTTCGTATAATGGCTTTACACTTTTAGAATATTTTGTGGGTTTTAATGTTTTCACTGCTCTTTAAATTTGCACAATTTTTATTAAAATATTCTTTGAATTGTATTTACGTCCTATATGGTATTTACATTTATTAGATCACTGAATTTTCAACATTATGAACACGAGTTTCATCTATTTTTGTACATTGTTCCACTTTTTTACAAATTTCCAGTTATAAAAGGCTTTGAAATGGAACACATCCAAATTGAGTTTGCCAAATAACAGATTGATTTGACTTTTGTTCGCTATATATAGATCCATAAATAATTATCTATTTGTTAATTTTAAATACTTCTGATGTGATTATTTATCCAGTATTTGTATTTTCATTTTTTCGCTGTGATAATTTTTCCTGCTGCGCGTACACTATTTCTCCGTGCCTTATACGCGCTCGTCTGTATATGTTCTACTTTGACAGCCTGTCTGCCTTGCTGCCTTTTTACTTAACCCAATATTTCCATGCGTAGACATACGTGTGTATAAATGTATGTACGAACTCGTACGTATTATTAAATATAGATGAGTGTGTACTCTTTACACGAGTATATGTACACAGTAGTTTGTTTAAGAGTATCGCTTTTTGCACTGAATGAAATTGTAAAGCATAATTGTTGGTGTGTGGACCAAGCTATAATAAAAAACAGCTTAAAGTTCATTTATTTCCCGTCCCATCAGCGTTTCCACCTGAACAACTCTCACCATCCACCCACAACTCGCTCGTTTGCTTTCACTACTTACTCCTTACGTATTCAGGAGAGAACGAATACTCGTTGTAGTCAATATTACATATGTATTTAGTTGGTAGGTCATTTTATACGGTGATTTTGCTGTTATTCCATACTTTGTTGCTGTTTACTCTTTGAATTATTTCCATAAAAATTCCTTCCTTTGTTTGACATTTTGACTCAGTTCGTATTTTCCTTGGGATTTTTCTTTCGTCCATTTCCAATAGATTTTCATAATTATGATCTACACAGATGGGCAAAATTTTGGATTTAATCCTATACATACATCTGTATGTATAACAGTAAATTCGTAATACCTTTGTCAAAGGAAATTAATTCGAACTCCGTTTCCGTTTCTCCATTTTCTTTTGCATATTGAGCATACATATATCGTATACGTTCAAGAAACTGATAACAGAGAACCTATAAAATACAGAAATTAAAATATGCTAATATTTTAATTCACAAATTAATTATCATAACTAGAAATTATGTACAATTATTATAAGATATAAATGTAATTATTATTTTATAGATAATATTTACCTACTCCTACAACTCTATCGTTTCACTTTTGCGACATATATCAGTGCTACACAGTTCATGGTCATTAGGTTATATGTAATATTAGAAACATATTTATTATTTTCGTTAAAAGATTAAAAAATACAAATAAAATTCAAATATGTAAGTAAGAAATATTTAATATTTAAAATTGCTTTAATTACAATAGAGAGTAACATTTGTATAGTGTGCAATACACAAAAGCCTACTGTTTATAGCAGTTCTGTTTCGCACCACCGTGATTTTCACTTGTAGAAGAAGAAGCACTGACGTATGGATATTTCTAAACATTCTACGTAAAAACAAAGGACGCAATTTACTATTTGGACTAATTTTGAATTTGTGTGTAAATTAATTACATTATATTTCAGTGGTGTAAAATAGTTTAGGATATTTAAGAAATACAATGCCTGCAGATCAAATACAGTACTCGGAAAAGTACTTCGATGCTATTTACGAATACAGGTTTGTTTGTTGAATCGCATTGCTTTGGTTGAATTTATGGCGTTTCACATTTCCACAATATCATATAACATATTTTATTTATATTTTTTATTTATTTAGACACGTAATTCTTCCTCCGGATTTAACAAAGCTGGTCCCGAAGTCTCACTTAATGAGTGAAACTGAATGGCGAAATTTAGGTGTGCAGCAAAGTCCTGGTTGGGTACACTACATGATACACGCGCCAGAACCTCATGTAATACTGTTCCGAAGACCGCGGACTGATATCCCCGAAACAGGGGCGAATATTAACTCCAACAATTCCGTTGCCATAAAGAATACAAATAAAGAACCACCTGCAGCCCAACAGAAGCAAATGAACGCTAACAATAATGTATCAGTACATGGATAATAATAATATGTTTCTACATAACATAAAAAGGTTGGACGGTGCAAGACACCTCATTCAAAATATTAATAATTGTAAGATTTTTTTATAATTTTTTTATTTTAAATTTTAAACGTTTGTGAAAAAATGGAATCATCCATTAAAAATGCATGAATTACTCAGCGTTACAAATCAAATAATTATATTTAATTTACTGTATATGTATTACACATTGATCTGTGAAAAGACTACCTAAATGTTGACATTGTTTTACACAAAAGAAATATAATCAAGTATACATATATAATATGGAACAAAAAAAACAAATTTAAAATGGAATTAGCGTTAAGGTTTTATTAATGCGATGGAATAAAATATTGTCTTTTGTATAAGGCATAATGAAACAGTTTTATTTTTCTTTTCAAATTTAAGCCACATTTATCGTAACTAAATTATGCTTTTCAAATCGATGGAAGATGTGATAATGTGAACAAAAAAAAATTTAAATTTTACAGCGCCATCTAAGAGTGAGAAATTTCTTCGTTTTTAACAAAAAGCATATTTAATAAGAATACAATACACATTTACCATTTCCAGAGAAAGTTAATAACAACTACAAAATTTTGAAATATTTTAAAATACTTGGTTAAATAATTTATTGCACGAGAAATGAAGAAAAAAATTACATGATTGGCGCTGAGATTTAGTAAATACATGATCCTTTTTCGAACTTGATTAAAGTGACAGATTTTGACATTTCGAACAGCAGCCAACCTCGCTGCACGGCGATATGGTGCCAATTGTCAAGATAGAAAAATCGAAAATTTTCCATGTCACAATTCTTGTTCGATTCGTGTTGAAATATTTTTCTTCTGTCCGGGACAAATAAAAAAGAGCAAAAACTGACTCAACTTGCAGAAGCATCCGGGTAAGTAATTAATTAATCCTATTCTTAAACATGTTAAATGATATTGAGCACAGATTTTGCGGATTAAACGGAGTAAATCTGCGAGAAAACTAAATTGCATGAATGACATGCTTCAAGTGTTAACTATGTATTATAAGTGACCGGTAATTTTATGAAATCCAATAAGAATAGAAAGGTGTGCAGCATAGAGTAAATGACAAGGACTTGGGTGTGATCTACTAGATATTTTACACATCTGATAGGAATTTATCTTATATGTGATAATACTACAGGCAATTAGAAATGAAGATACGTCATTTGTCGTATTTACCCTGCCAGCCAGGCCTAACCACTTTCCCCTCATGTTTCTTCAATTACTAACACCAACGCACACGTTTGGGTTGTTTTGTTTTTGTATTCGTACGTGTGAGGGGAATAGTGGTTAAAAAACTCACAAGCAGCTATGCTGGCCTATGGCGAACTCACCACTTTTTTTTACCACTTTTGTGGGTTTAAAAAACTTTGGTTTAACCAGCTTTTTCACCACGTTTGGCTGGCAGGGTATATCTACGCAGTTTTATCAGTGTGTGTGTGTGAATAAAGCAGTGGTTGATCGTGAAAGCCCAGCGAATAAGTGCGGAAGTGCGAGACGAGCACATAGCAACTGGTCGTTTCGGTGCTTTAAAAATGATGTAAAATTAACTACAGATGAGTTTTGTTAAGGTGCCCTGTTAAAGAGTACTACAATAAAAATAGTATATGCCAAATTCCTTTCTATATTGTATTAAAAGAATTCGTTTGTTGAGAGAAATTGTTTCATTTAGCTTTCTCCATACTTTATGCGTTACACGTGCTAAATGATGACTAAAAATAACACTAACAAAAACAATTTTTGCCGTTATTTCGCAATTTCATTTACTTTTGCAACCGTTCTATGTTTATGCATAGTATATCGGTTAATCAGTAACTTCTTGAACGGATATTATCGGTACTGTAAGAAAAGGCGTATTTTTGTTAAATAAATAATAAAAAAAATGCTGTAATTTTTAGTATTTTTTTGTGATCTGTTGAATGTCATTGTACAATGAAATAAAAGTTTACGCAAGTGTATTTTCATTTGCACTGTTCACCCTGTGTCAACCAATGTTTGTTTACATTTTAGCAGCAGAAAGTATGCAAGTAAAAAGTACAAATGCTGATCTCTTTAAAAATTCATAGTGATTTTTTTGTTTTAAGTTTAATAAGTTTTTAAGAGAGAAATTAATTATTATATGCATAAATTTTAGTAAAACAGATTTTAAGTTAAATGTTTATTCATGTTAGTTATATGGATTCAAATTTAAATTGGGAATGTCAACGGATACGACTATTCGATATAAATTTCTATTTATCACTCTTGAAATGAATACCAACAGATCTTATCTCTTTTCCTTTGAATGTGTAAAATACTTTTGTATATATAAACATATATACGTCGAAATGTTATGAACTATTTGTCGTCTCACAATTTTTTGACCGAATACAATTAATCAAATTAAGTAAAGACGTTTGAAGTTGTCAATTTAACAATAGAACTCAATATGAATACATCATATGTAGATTTACGTGTACGTCAATTTATGTATATAAATACAATCCTTAACTAGGTGGTCTGAAGCGATTGGAGATAATGCTTGCCATTACTTTTGTTTTCTCCTGTGACCTCTTTTCAAATGTTTGAAGCCTTTTAATCTTTTCAGTTAGCCAATATGAACTAATTTAATTATTATTCATAGAATGCAGATATGAATAAATAGATATGTAAATATGTATAAATATTTTTACATAAACTACAAATGAATCTATTGGAAAAATAGGGTTATTATTGTAAACTGCTGGGCTTATCACTCTAGCAGCAACTTATGCTTTCATGTTATAGTAAAATAATATTTGAATTAATCTTTATGTATTTGCTCAAATCGGCTTTTGTTTTGACTTGTAGTGTTTTCTTTGTATAAGCGTTCTTATCGCTCTCTGACTGAAAAATCTGTCTATAGTTAGATCAGTATTATCGATGATTGCTTTTGTTTCAATAAGTTAGCTAAAACTACTAGTTAGTTTAGTGCCGTATATCGTTGAATATATGTACATACATAATTGAATCCAGTAATATCAGGACAATGTACTTATGCCATTTTTACTACCTATTCCATGCTACCTGACAAAATCATGCACATAAATACATACACAAACATATGTAGCTAGGTTTGCTTGACCTGGATGGTTGTAAATTAACTTCTTATAGGCTTCGAACTAGAAATTTAATTTTATATGATCGTTTTCGGAAATTGAGTTCATACTTAGATTAATGAATACAGAATAAAGTTTCACATTGTTAATAATGACATCTCTCTTAATAAATTTATAGTTTATACACGAAAAGCTTCTTCTCTATATTACTGAAGATACGTATAGTAAAAAGGGCATATAAATATACAAATTTGCATTAAATTATTTGGGCGATAATTTTAGTATGAGATGTACATGAATACTTTAATTGATATATATACATACATATGTATAAATAAATATTTAAACATATATTAGCGTACGTATGTATCACATATTTATTTAATGTCTATTACATTGAGTCCACTTGCATATCAACAATAAATTTGGTAAGTGTTTAGTATGTTCCATTGTCATTGTGTTCCGTTGTTTGGGAAACCGAAACATTGGCATAATAAACAAGCAAAGAGAAAAAGGGCAGCCATGTTTATTTCGTTTCATTCCGTACCGTACTGTTTCACACCCATTCCACCTTGACAAATACCAGCACAGATATGCGCAGAGTAGGCGACTACAAACGCAGAACTTGCAATTGTATTGTACATGGTTAGTATGTGGGATGGCTGAAACAATTCCTGCCAGCCAAAGGTGGTGAAACAGCTGGTTAAACCGAAGTTTTTTAACCCACAAAAGTGGTAAAAAAGTGGTGAGTTTGTGATAGGCCAGCATAGCTGCTTGTGAGTTTTTTAACCACTATTCCCTCACACGTACGAATACAAAAAACAAAACAACCCAAACGTGTGCGTTGGTGTTAGTAATTGAAGAAACATGAGGGGAAAGTGGTTAGGCCTGGCTGGCAGGGTTGTTAATATTGTTGTGTGTGTGTGTGTGTGTGTTATTTTCCCTGTCTGTTCACCAACAGTCAATTCTGACTATGTACAGTTGTTTTTGTAGCTTTGCTGTTGTACACTGTAGTCTCATGAATACATATAAATGTACATATGTATGTGTGGTGTCTACCCAAATGTTTGTACAATGGATTTCACTTTGCGTCGTGAAACCTCGGTAAAGTCGTATACCAAAAAGTTTCTATAGTATGTCTACAACTCAGTGTTGCCACAGTTAATAACGTTAGTAATGCAGTGAAATATTTTTTTAATTTTGGACTGGGCTCCAAAATTGCAAGGCTTCAGTGACTTTTACCACAACTGAAGAAAGCTCAACTAATCGATAAGTTTGTCAATACATATTGTCCGTTATGTTTAGTGTAATCTAGCGAAATTCAAAGTGGTCGGGAACTGACATTAAAAAATATTTGCAATGCATATTTTGAATCATTAAGTAGTCTAAGTAAATTAAAAATCCTTTGATAAAATCATTTACTCTTTATTATATTATTTCCAACGGAATGGCAGCACACAAATACGAGCACTGGTTTCAACGCACCCGACTGGCCTTTGTTTGTGTATAGTCCATGGCCAGATGATTTCGTTTTCAGTTCGTTCGGTGCGAAATTAATTCGTGACTTGCTGCAGCTATGCGTCTCAGTGTAGGCTCTGACTCAAGCTGTTTTAGTTTATGTTTGACAACAATTGAATAAAGTACCAACAGTTTTTTTTTGTACTCTGCATGTAGTTAATGTATACATATATGTGTAACGTGAAATCAAACTGAGGCAAAGTGTCTAAGCATTTAACAAAATAAAATAACTAAATAACAGTAATGTTTTTAAACAATAAAATGTTTTAAAAACTAAAAATACCTAACGCCTTGTATACAATGGAACATGACTTTGTAAATTTGTGCAATTCATAATGGGAAATGAGCGAGTTGTTGTAATGAAAATCGATAACTCTAAAAAACTTTATTGTAGTTAAAGTAAGAAAATAAGTTGTTGTAAAACGACAGAAATAAATAAACAACCAAAATGTCTTCGTGAAGCAAGAAAATTCAAAATTCTTTGTTTCAACACCAACCATATTGAAAGAACTGAAAGGTGAAGGAAATTTTCCGCAAAATTAAAACACCAAGAAAATATTAAAAAAAAAACAATTGCATTTCGTCACTCGTATTTTTTGCGAAAGTTGAAATTTTTGTGATAACTTTGTAAAAAGTAGCAAATTAGTGGTAGAAAACAGTAAAACAGAGAGCTCTTAGACTAATACTAAAACGTAAATTAAATGTTAAGTAACACAAACAACGTTACATTAAGTACCAACAAGTTTTTTTTAGTGCAATAGCGAAATTTTTTCTACACATTAAAATAAAAGCTTTAACTCTGATACAACATTCCTGCGCAACATACAAAACCATAAAATGGCTGTCAAAAATGTAAGTATACTGGCAAGTGGAACAATATTTTATTTACTACTATTACCTACATACTATTCATATACATATATTTTGTTAAAAAGTGCAAAGCTCAAAAATTTGTGTCTCCGAATCGGTTAGTCTCTTTTAACTTTATGTAGCTGGGCATTTCTTCAAGAAACTTCTTGTACATTTGAAAAAATTTTGCATAACGAAATTGTAGCTTTTAACGGGGCATATCTATTTCGTGTATCTGTGTTTTCTGCACACATACATAGGTATTTTACTTCGTGCCGTTTGAAATTATTTTTAAAATTGCAATAAAGGGATTCAAACTAACCTCCTAAATTTAATAAAATTTTATTGGATAATATTAACAAAAAGAAAAAAATGAAGAGAAACAATGCAGAAGCGCTGCCAATCGCAAAAGTTTCGCTACACAATACAATCTCTTATGTTGGTATTTGTGGGTGAGAAGGAAGTGCGGTGCACTCAGTATTGTAACAGTGTATTGTATGTGTGCGTGCGCACTTTGGCATTTGGTTGTATTGGTATTTGTTCCAGCTGCCAGTGCGCGTTCACACAGCCGAGCTTCAGTAAAAATACATTAAAAAGCTATGATGTTACAATATGTAGTTGTGTGTATTTGTTTTCTAGTTGAAAAAAATTATTTTGTACTCTTCATTAAAATTTGCGATATTTCGATGATTTCCTTATATTAAAGAATTCCTAACTTTGCAGACATTTTTCCAATATTTTTTTCAGTCCTGTCAGCCTGTCTATGTTTGTATCTTTTTAATGCTAGTTTGATATTGGGAAAAAAGCTTTAATAATTTTTTTATTTTACGTAATTGGCTGATAATGTCCAGTGACAAATTCACTGGCTAAGTAAGCTTTTGAATTTGTCCAAGTTAAATTGTATTCAAGGTGACTTTTCGTATGTTTAAAAAATTTGCATGTTCAAATTTTTATGTAGTTCGAATACTTTTTGGGTTGAAAAGTATGTTCAACGAACTGCACACAAAAGCAAAGATTTTCGGTAGCTTTATTATCTAAGAATTAATGTTTATAAGCATTTTTATTTAACAATATCTTTGCAAGTAACTAAAAATGGCAATTTTATGATTCTTTTTCGTATTTCACTCTCATACGTTTCATGCAAAATCACCACTACCAGTGCAAAGAACAGCTTGCTTTTAATCTCATTATGTTCCGCTACAACAGCTTATTTTCCCATTTTGTTCTCCCTTCTGTATTTCTTTGTCTGATTTACTTCTTTTTCTATCCAGTTTCTTACCAGCTGTTTCAGCTGCCTTCTGCTTCAATCCGTTGTTGTTTTCAGCGTCCTATACATCTATAAATCTGTGTAATTTTTTTAATGTTGTGTTGAATTTTTTGTTTTCATAGTCTTTGTTTATATTTATTTTTATTATAGTATGTATATTCGCTGCGTGTACTACTTAAGCATACACACAGACAAAACATAAAATCTAAAATATACACAACTAAAGAAAAAAGTTTATTAAAAAGTTTCAGTATTAGAATTAAGCGTCAGCCAATAACTCTAAACACAGTCAGTTGTATGTACATATGTTATTTCTACATATCAACATATCTACTTCAGTATGGGCTATGTATGTATATATACATATATGTACCTACACACCTTCTTCAGTTTGTTCATAGCGAACTTTTTATTTTGTTAGATTTAGCTTTAAGCTCTTTAATTCGTTGAATCGAAAAAAGTGTGGTTAGGATTGAATTATTTGTGATATTTATATATGTACTTATTCTATATTTTTGATAAGACCTACTATATACTTACATATGTACATACATATAAAGTTAAATATGTAAGTGGCAACTATATGAGTAATACTCATTGTTGTAATGCTGTAATATAACATAAGTTTGACCTATATTACAGGCGATTCGGTAACTTTATTACTCATTACTTCAATATGTTAACGAACTTGGTCACGAGTTTGTGCATGTGTCGCTTGATAAGCTGTACTAGCATACTCTCGTGAGTATTTCCAATTATATTTGAAGGTTATTTTGGTTTTATAAATATGTTTATTTTTTAATTTGTCAATATTTGTTTACCTCCGCCCATAAATATAATATTGTTGTGTATTCTTTCAATTCTGTATTTATGCACAATTTTAATGATTTTACTTTATAATTACTATTTCACCTCTTAGAGGTTAATTTGTGCATATTTCCTGTTTTGCTCTACTCTTTATCACGCCATTAATTGTTTTTTCATATTTTATTATGCATTTGTGTTTGTTTACCCACTTGCGTAGATTTAAGCTAAAAAAAATTTGTTTCATAACAAAAATGGGATCTGTGTGTGTGTCAAATATTTCTGCAAAAATGACGAAAAAGTCACTTGTCTTGAGATATGCTTCTTGTGTATCATTCTGCATCTTGATTACAAGGTTATTTGACGCCACAGAAGAAGCAACATTGAGTTTATAGAAGGTGAAATATCAGAATATGTATTCTCATCATGAAATAAATATTTTTAGGTTTATTTTGGTATTATAGTCGAAATATATAATTAAATGTTAATTGCAACTTCTTGGAGAGCGGAGCTTGCATATACATTTTTATTTCATCTATATCTTCTCCGGATTTCGAGATTATTTATAATTTCAACTCAGTTAATACTGTATTTACTAGCTAAAAGCTTCAATTCGTGAAGTTTCATTGTTGATAAATAAATTTTGTTTATTGTTTTATAAACATGTTTATATGCTTGCTTCATGTTTATAAATAAACAGGATGCTAGTCTAAACAAATGCCTTGACTGCAAATTTGGGTAAAAAGTCTTCATCCTTTAACTATTTGTAAGTTACATATGTACATGCAGTTACATGAAACTCAAGCAGGCAGCCAATGTTTTTAACTGTAGTTTAGTTTTTGTACCTGCAGGTTACGAAGCAATGACGCCAATTACTCAGCGTATATGTAAACAAAACAGCCTTTGGCAACAGTCATAAAACTACTTGGCGTCAAGCTCGTTATTACACATTTTGCTTAACTTCTGTCGCCATCATTTCGCTTGTGGCAAATTAAATATTCTCCAATTTCTAAGTCATAAATATTTACCACAAGTATTTTTGGCTGAACACACTACATTGCTGCTTATGACGAAATGCAACTGCTACAAGTGACTCGTTACTGTTGGCAAGGAATAAAGCAATCTTCGAGTGTTTGAATTTTTATGTGATTTTAACCACAATATTGTAAGATAGTAATATTGATTTGGCGAGCACTCTGTCAAACAATACAAAGTAGTGTTCGTCTATTTTCCACTGACAAATTTAGGTTTAACAAAACTCATTTGTTTGCCCATAAAAGTGAAATTTTCGCATAATGGGCTGCAAAATCGAGTTGGCGTTTATTTCATCAAAATGTTGCTTTTTACTACAGTGGTTATTTCATCAGCAATTACATTGCTTGCCTTTCAACATTCCTGTTTCCTTACCTTAAGTGTACAAAACAGATGTAATGTGTTGGTTGGATAAAGAGATTTTGTTAACTTCATTGCATTTTTTCATGCAGCGTGTGTGTTTTTCGTGCAATTGATTTTCAGTTTTCTGAGCAGTTGACATGGGTCATAGAAATTGTCACGTTCTGTTTAAAAAATTTCCAAATTCTCGTCACGCCGTCATTTTTGCATAAGTCAAGTGGAGTGTGTGGCAGCGCTTGTCATTACTTGAGGCGCATTTGAATTTTTTATTTTAGTAATATTTTTTTCAACTCGTTTACATATGACACCACTATCGGCAATGGCCAGTCGAGCGTGAAAGCAATGCCAAAACGCCTGCTGTTGTCAAGTGTCCACTCAGGTATTATGCTACACAAAGGAGTTAGAACGTAAATAGTACATCGTAGCTTTAGAAAAATGTATATCATATTGTGCACTGCATTGACTCATTCGTGCCTCATAAATATCGATATATTATACAGATTTCTAAAAAATAAAATCTTTATAAGGCTCTGGCTTTTTTAATACCATGTCAACACCATATATTTTTTTTTTTTCAAAAATTTTGGTTTCGCTTTTTATGGTGTTTCACAATCAACCCCTAATTGAAGCTCTGGTTATTTTAATGATTTTTGTACGCGTAACTTGTTTTATTTAACACACCTTTGCTTTTAAAAATAGAGACACATTGAAGCCATTGGAACAAATAGCCGGCGGACGTTTGTGTCGTTGTTTCTATACATACATACATATATACATATATACTTATAGTGCGTAACCCTTTTTCGACACTGCAGTCCATTTTCATTACTCATATAGGTTTCACCCTATTGATGAAATCCTCTGCCTATGCTGGTTGGTGGTATTTTTAAGTAGAAGTCACTGACTCCCAGCAGTACCGAATTATGTCATAGTCGGAACTTCTTATGCAACAGAAAAGCGCATATTCATATGTCTTGCATAATTTTGTTTCCAGTTTTTGCCAGTTTTCTTTCTACGTAGTAAATTGGATAAGTTACTTATTGGATCGTCACTTATAAGCCTATCTGATCAGCTGATTTGAAAAGCTGATGATTCTGCTCAGCAGTGTGTTGAAAAGTAATAACAAACACTAAATATCATTTAGTTGTTGACACTTTTCCAAATTTTCAGAAAAAATGCTGAAAAGGAGAATAGCAATACCAGAGGAGTTTGTATGAAAAATAAATAGGAAAAAAAAATTACACAAACAATATATTTATTTGCATTTACGAAATCAATCGGTCACACAGCCTTGACAATATATTGCCATAAATTTTAGCTACTAAAAGTAAAAAAAAAACCAAGAAAACATTTGCGTCATGGATACATACAAGAATATTTTAATCTATGAAATGAATTTTCAAGCATATTTAAACCTATACAAATATATCTAGTGTGTTTTTGTTGGGTTCCTGTACATTATGACTTATGTCAGCCAAAACACACAAATAATTGGTATATAACAATTAGTAACACACAAAAGTTCCAGGAGCACAAGCAGTCAGGTTCGACAATCACTCGTGATCCCAAAGCATCTGCAGCACTCGGCGTTGTTATTTATCAATATGGTACTCTCAGGTAGATAAATTGGGCAATATGTTCGCTAACGTAATGACAAGTCGGTTCCACCAGTTGTTTACAATCAAATGCAGCGCTGACTTTAAATTAATCTTTCACTTTGTCACCAACCAGCACTGATACATATAAGTAACATTTGTTTTATCTTGCATTTGTTTTGCAAAAAGTTCTGTTATTTTAACCTTGAAGCTTTAGACTTAGTCTATGCAGTTCGAGTGGCAAAGTAGCTTTATGCACGCCAGAAGTTCATTGCCTTCGGCAAGTTGTTCTGGCTTCAAACATTATCTAACTGTTAAATTGGTATAGTAAAAATAATAATACCAATCAGCAAAATTATTTGCCTAAGCTGATTGTCACAGCGATATTAGCATTGCGTAATCAATTTAAAATAAATTGAGCTGATGCAATGCACTCATTTAAGCTGTATATGTTTTAACTGATTTGTAATCTCTGGTGAAGCAGTACACATATTTTGAGTGTGTGAAATTAAATGTTAATTTGTTCTAACAAGAATTTCATTAAATTCATTTTTGTTTACACTTCGATAAATGCAATTTTTGTTATTATCACGTATATTTATTTTTTCTAATTGTTGCTAAACACAATCTTTATTGTTTGCTTTAACCACTTTAGACTTCGTAACGCTATTTCCGCACCTAGTACAACGCTTATTTGTACTTGCCTTCCCTCATATCCGCTCCCGTTTATTGCTTTAACCAAATGAAGGTGTGTTACAAAAAGCACATCTGCAAGCAAATTTAATTTAATTTAATTCGATAATTCCATACGGTCGGGTAGGAAGGCTAACAGATATACACACAAGTGTACTACAAACTATATAGGAGTATTTTTAGACCCAGACGTCGACGAGGTGCTTCTTCTATGCGTTGTGTATAGTATAAGCTTGTTGTGGGTTCTATTATAGCACAATCACTGCCTGGCAAATTTGCAGTTCGTTTGTTAGTATGCACAACTAGTTCGGAATTTTGTTTTTTTTTATAAATAAAAATTTGTATGTGCGAGCAATTCTAGTACAATTGTACTTCGTTTATTTGTTTGGCTTTGAGTCCAGCTGATTGTTTAGTGTGCACTCTATGAACGTTTTAATTTAGACTAAATTAAAATGTTAAATATTCAGTTTAATTCATATGTTTTATACTCGCAGTTTGCATAGTTAATGTGTTTGTTTCGAATCGAACTTAATGCTGGTGCAATGTGTGTTAATTAAAAATATATGTATGCTTTACATTAGCTGATTTGCGGAATTAGGGCATTGTAAGTTTAAACGTATAAATTTATTTTACTTTTTAGTCGAATTCGAAGAAGACATTGCGAATTTCTACGTATAAAGTAAATAAGTTTTTTTTATATTTAAGCATAATATATATTTATAAAACAGCTCGTTTCTGAGTCACGTTGGTAGGCGTTTTCAACTGTCTTCCAATATTGAGTGATTTTCTGCAGCAACATATATTTATTGATAACTTCTAACTCGTTCATATTTTTTTAATATTTTATGACGTCAAACTAAAGCCATTGATTTGTGCTCTGTTAAGCTTTCTACTAAAGCAACAAGGTACATATGTACATATAGCTTATATGATTACAAGCGCTTATCATCTTTATCGCTATCATATTATATTGCGTTGTTTATTTAATGTAAGCATTTGCTAAATAATAATAAAATCAAGAAGGAAAAAAACTAACTTTTTATCAAGCGCACGAGCATTGACGTGCTAAGTACGCGCAAATAAACAAAAAACTTCGTACAAAATAAAAAAAGTACAAAAAGCGTCCGTCTAACAAGCACAACATTCGATACGCGTTTCGGCCAGACAGTCTGGCAGTGCATAGTCTAACGAATTAAGTTAGTTAGTTAGTTGCATTCAATGAACTTGTTTTTGTTAGTTGGAGGGTTGCTTTTTACAGCGCCGTTCCTACTTATATTTACCAACAGATGTTCATTTGGCATATTTAGAATAACTGGAAGGAAAGTTTTAATGTCTTTAAGGAGTCATGCCGGCTATGTATGTCACCCTAATCCACTCAGGTATTAATGCTTACCATACACTGGGATGTACGATGAACAACTGGTTGGGTTTCTATTGTATGAAGTTGACACATAATCGCTTGGCGGTAATTTAATGAGCTGAGCGCATGACAGTTGCACAATAATAAACTGTTCAGCCCTACATCCTGAATTTATTTTTGTATTTCGAAATTGAATATCAGTTTTTTTAACCTCATTGTATCAGCTGTGCCTGGAAAAATTCGTATCCTTACTAAAGGGTTGATTTTGGTGGCAGAGTCAACTGTTGTTTTTTTTTCTTTTTCTCAAATATTTTGTACACTTAAGAGTGTTCGGGATGCTTCATGCTGTGCTGTGACTTGTTTCTGACTAATTAGTTTATTGACTGCTTATCTGGTGTCAAAATATGTCTGCTCATATAACGTTTGTTGAACTTTTGACTGTCAAAAAGCATTGCTTAAAATGTTCGCAAAAGGCGAAAATGTTTTAAATTTTTATTTTTAAATATAATCAAGCTTATGCTTCCTTATTGTAACATACAAAAAGTCATATCGTTTCAGCCTGTGAGTAATGACCTTCAAACTGAAGAAAAAGTCACAAATATTCTGAAAACCACAAAACCAAAAAGAAAAACCAAAATTGTTGCATTGTTAGGGAAGCTGATGCTAGAAATAAGGCAAAAAAGAAACGTTAACAGCAAAGCGAGCTAACTGGTTGGAAGTCAAAGCTTCACGAACACCACAACAAAATTAAGAATGCGCAAAAACGAAATCAAAACTGTTAAATTCGCTTTTTGCTTCTATCGACCGATCGTTGCTATTAGTATGACTTGCAATTTAACACGCTTAACTGCGGAATAGATTATAGACACTGTAGACAATTATACAATTATTAATAGATAATAGATTATTGTTTAATAATTCAAAGTTCAATATTTTTCAAATGCAGTGCAGAACTATTCCTATTGGCGTAACTCGGTAGTATAGTTTTTTGTTTGAAAAACACATGATAAACAAAAAGTTTCTCTTGTTGATTTCACTGTTTATTTGCTTTGATTTCCTTGCCTTATTTAATCACAAAGGCAAGCGCGCGTGTGTTGTTTATTTCCGTCATACATAGCAAGCTCGACTTCCAAAAATGGTCATCCTACTCACATAGTACACAATTTATATAGTCGAAGTCGTCCGAAAATGCAATAATTTGCCCGCTTTGGTTACATGTTTGAAAAATATGAAACCATTGTTTTCGCTTTTATCAAAAAACTCTTGCATTATTGGAAAATAGTCGTTGACTTAGCACCGTTTTGCCGCTAATAACTTTCAGTGTTTTTTATTGGTATTTGCATTTATTTATTAGTTATTGTTATTCACTAGTGTTCTCAATCAGAAACAAACTTTCTTATTTATTTGTTGGCAGCGTTTAGTCTGTGAAATGAGCGTCTTGTAGCTCACTTTCTTTAACTTTTTTGAAAAGCCTACGTAGCTATACAAGAATACGCGCATCTTCTAAAAATGTTTGTTGTTGCTTTCAGATGCTATAGAAATTCACATATCACGTCATGCTATAAATATATTTGTCTATCTATTTATTTTAAGATTTTTTGTGCCCAAAGTAAAATAAGCAAAACAGTAAGCAAAGACGTAGATAAAAAAAATAAAGAAACGAAAGAGTTAATCGTTAGACGAAGCAAAGAAAACATTTGCTTATTTCTTATGTTTAGTTGTCTGCCTGAGTAATACTTATGTAGTTGTTAAGGCGTCATCTATCCAACTTTTTAGCCAATTTTATAATGTATATGTACACATATGCCTATTTCTTTATGAATTTGACTACTTTCTTCAAACATGTATTTTTTTGAGTATTTTTTTCAATAACCGTTATTTGTGCGTACCATCAGAAAGCTGAAGCGAAAAGAGTACAGCTTTGCTAAAGGTGTGTTCATTCTTGTCGTTCCCAAAGCAACAGTTTATTCAGCTTTTGCAATTCCATTTTGCAGTGTTATTCTTCATCAACAACTGTGGTATTAACATCTCGTTTGTGGGTAAGTTATCACCATGAATTTTTGTTTTCGCTTCTCCATATTCGTTCTTCGTTATGCTTGGCCAGTAATTTTCCATTAAATTGTGACGCTGAATAACCCCAATTTATATACAGATATGTGTATATTTATTAAATGTTTGCAAAAAATTATGCTTTACATCCGTGTTGGTGAGTTGGTGTACGAAATTAATCTTCGGATATTGTCAAAAAAAATTGCGAAATGTATTTTATGGTGTTCTTAATAAAATCTGCAAGCATACCGCTTGCTTTTAAGTATAACTTAAAAATTAAATTTAATTGCGCTGTAGTCTGATACAATTCTAATTATTTTGTGTTTGGCATTGAAACTATGCAGCTATTCAAAATCACTCGTTATGGAAGTAAGCAAACGTACACTTACTCCTAATGACTTGTTATACAATTGCTTCAAAATTAATTAAGAAATTGATATGCTGCTCATAGTTACAAATAACAAAGCGTTTTTTTTTTTTCACTTTTGCTAATTCGCCTTTACAATCGCTGTCAAACTGTAACTGCTGTTAAGTGCTGTTCCGTATTTCAATCAGTCGGTGACGGCAGTGCGTTGAACTGTTTTAGCAACTATGTGCAGTGTTGGCGCAAAAACCTTTTTATTCGCTATCCCTTCAGCTGGGAATTTTGACGTTTCGAAGTACAATAATAACATATACGCATAATAAATATAGCACGCCACTTTTAATTTGCGTAAATAAATTCCATACAAATTTGTGCGCATACATACATACATATGGCGCGTAAATGTCGTTTTGAATATCAATTTGCCAACAAGTGTTGTGGTGCGACCTTGAATTCGATTGTTGTTTATTTTGCGAGTTTGGTTTATTTATATAATAACAACTTCTTGCTCGAGTATAAGATTCTTTTACTCATGACTAATTTCGTTTGTGGCTAATTATTGCGGAAGCTCAAAACATGTTAAATAACAATGATTGGGCAGCATATTTGGAAAAATTCTCCCATGATTCAACAACATTTATTTATATTGAATTACAGTATGACGTGTTTCTTGTTTCCGTCAAATGATGATTAAAATTTTGGTGTGACTTATATTAACAAGTTTCGGAAAACTCTACTAAAGCACCATGATTATTTATTGTGCGCTTAGCAAATTGCATATCAAATTTTAAAGAAACAGGTAGCGTTGAAAACCGATTTGAATGCCATTTAAATGCAGCACAACTAGCAATATTGTTTAACCTTTGCTTTCAAAGTCACTGTACTCAGTGTGCTATGGTTGTTGCACTCCCACGCTTGGAGTTATAAACAAAGGTCGCTTTTTGCCTTTGGTGGTTTAAATTTTTGTTGCTTAAATACATTTTAAATGTGCTTAACGACAACATGTTTGGAATTTGCATTTGTTTGTAATTACATTTGTTTACTGTGCACTGTACTTTTAATATTAATTTTTGCTTTAAAAACACCTGTGTACTTTCAGTTTTTGGCTTCATGATTTCTTTTTTTAACATATACATTTTAATCATACTGCCAAGGCTATGTTTAAAAATAAACTGGTTTTATAGGTTGTCTTATATTGCACTGTAAAAATACTTATTGCGTCTGGATAAAATTAGTTTTGAAAAGCAATTACAAATGTTAAAATCGTTTATATTTTCGATCACATGCACTTGCTAACATTCAGTGTTAACAAATGATTTAAATAAAATTCGGAAATTATATTTCACGTTCGTGTTTTTGGTCATAAATCACAGTTAACTGTAACTCTCGCACGTGTATGCAGTCAGCTCTTTGGAAAACGATGAAAACCTTCCAACTAGTTTATTTATTATATGAACCAGTTTTCTGAAAAGCCTTTATTAGTGAATTCTGAATTTTGAATTTCTGTTTTCTGTTGATTAAATGTATTAAAATCTATATTTAGATACATATGTAGATTTCTCAGTAGTCAATGCCATTTACAGTCGCATGTAAATTTTGTAAAACAACTGGTTTTCGCATACATATCTCGTATTTTTGTACTGAAGACAATAAGTACTCATAGCTATTTGCGGTTTCTTGAAATCTATAAATATTTACCATAAATATTCATTAATTACTCTGATTCATTTCTCTATATTAGTTATTGGTTTTTACCAATGACTATAAATCGGAAATTGGAATTTATTTATATGTTTGTCTTCGATGTGTGTATGCTTTGTACTTAAATTATAAATTTTATGATTCAATCAATTTCTCTTACGTTTATATTTAATTGAATATGAAATATTGAGCAATCTCAGCTTGCTGATGTGTCTACACTGCATACATAGATATGTACATTTATCTGCACACAACTACGTTTGTACAGTTGCATGCGTACGTGCCTTCAGCTTTGCATTTCATGATTTATATTTTTCTCCTAGTATTTATACAACCTTTATTTTCAGCCTGCTTACGCCTTCTGTCTTTTCAACTCTATATACATACGCCCATATACACACGCTTACACACAACAACTAGTGGGCAATGTGCTGAAACGTTGCAATTGTTGTTTGGATAGTCACAAACTATCTTTTAAAAACTCATATCGTCTGTAATTGAATTGAAGTGTTTTGTAGCGCAAAGAAGTGTTTAAATAATGAAATAGAAAAATTATATGGTGTGAATAAAAAGCAAAACAGTTGTAAATATTTCAACATTGACGAGCGGAGAAGTCTTTAGTAACGCTTTGCGCTACTACAAATTATTTTTGCCACTTGCGGTTCAATACAGTACGTGCCACATCACGGGGAAGTGTGTTATGCACGTACGCACGACTCGAGATTGTGGTGCGTATGCATGTATGTATGCTAATCGAATTTGTAAGTGCATGCGTGAATGCAGGCGCTCCAGATCGCACTTAACATCTCATTCAACAGCACTATTATCAGCTGTGGCCAGCTGCCTGCTGTTTCAGTGGAGCGCTGATGCTGCACTTTGCCACAACATCCGTTAGATAAATTGCAGCGTGTGATTGTGTGCTGCTTGCATACCATATCAAAGCACTATTTTCAATTGCATAGTTGCTTTTTATCCATCTGTAGTGTAATTTATTTTTATAACAACAAGCAGACATACATTCATCTGGCATCTGTTGCCTAAAAACAACAACAATACAAAAGTTCAATAAACGGTTGCTAGGCGAAAACTAGTATTCGTTCGTTCAAAGGCAGCTGTGTCACGCCTAATCGATTTTCACACCTTTGAACTTTGTTTGACACGCACCACTTTTGTGTCGGTATCTGCTTTATATA